>JARPSG010000005.1:202500-420000 GCA_029955605.1 Quercus engelmannii | reverse complement strand
CCATCAAATAAAGGAGGTATAATAAGAGACTGTTCTTTACCCATGAAAAATAGGGGTCAATGGATCACATAGCAAAGATTAACCCTAATCAGAGTGTGCCTACTCTAATACCACTTGATAGGCCAAAAATGTATTGACCCCTTTGGTAAATTAATCAATTAATTAGCCAAGTGAATTAATTAGATTCAATTACATGCAATAAGCATGGTAGCACAAACAAATCACCAGCTAAGTTAAATGCAATGGAAAATAAATTTGACATAGGTGATTTGTTTAAGAATGGGGAAAACCACCAAGGTAAAACCCCATCGAGTGAATTTAAGGTCACCATTCCTGAGAATTCACTATTATCAAAACAAGCCGTTACAAGTAAAAGGAATCCCAATACCTTATATCAACCTACAGTTGAACCCTTACCCCAATACCCAATTGGACTTGTAATATAGCAAAAATCTCTCCTTTCAATGCATGAATCCTAGTACGTGACTAACCAATGTTACATGGATCCCAGTACGTGACTAACACACCAACTTGAGGAAGATGTTGGCTGCAAAGTTATTCAGTTCATCCAACAATGAAGAACAAGAAGCTCCTTGGTCATAAAACTCTTAGTGCAAAGACACAGTAGCTTTGAGAGAGAATATGATGAACTAGGGAAAATTTTGTCTCCCATTAGAATTTGCATGCACAATAACTTTTCATCAAGTTGCATCACCTTGCATCACCTGAGATGACCCTTAAAATAATCCTTATATATGTCTAGGGCTGTGAGAAAAGAAACCCTACATAAATACACATGGATATGCATGAAATCAGATCTGAAAGTTC
Source organism: Quercus engelmannii (assembly GCA_029955605.1). NCBI lineage: Eukaryota > Viridiplantae > Streptophyta > Magnoliopsida > Fagales > Fagaceae > Quercus > Quercus engelmannii. The sequence continues at coordinate 419,172 of JARPSG010000005.1, read as the reverse complement.
CAATATTGTAATTCTCACCAGAAACAACTTCAGTCGAGCTGCTATCGAGCTACATCATTAAACCTCGATAGAAATGATTCTGTCGAGCTATCTGCCGAGATTTAACGAATAACACTTCTTCACTTGTTTCTTGGACAAATTTGTATGGCTTCAATACTAAACTTGAACCCTTGTTCCTTGAAGTACTAAACCCATTTTAGATCTACCCAATTACAAGTAAAGTGTGTTTTGTGAAAGGATTAGCCAATTTACATAATATAAGTCTCTAACTGATAAGCCAAAATCGTATTGACCCCTTGTGATGAATTAACCAATTAATTTAACCAAGTGAATTAATTAAGTTAATTAACATGCAAATGCATGATAGCACAAACAAATCACCAATAAACTAATTATGCAGTGGAAAATAAATAATACGATGATTTGTTTACGAATGGAGAAAACCTAACGGCAAAAACCCCACCGGGTGATTTTCAAGTCACCACTCCTAAAACTCCACTATTATCACAACAAGCGGTTACAAGTAAAGGAATCCCAAGTACCTTACCAACCTACAATTGAACCCTTACCCCAATATCCAATTGGACTTGTTTTGTAGTGACAGTTCCTCCTTTCGATGCATGGCTCCTAAGTACGTGACTAACCAATTGTGCGGATCCCAGTACGCGACTTCAATCTCCAACTAAGAAGGTTGTTCATTGCAAAGTTCTTCAGTTCATCCACACGATGAAGATCAAGAAGATGCTTGGTCATAAAACCCAACAGTGCACATACATAGCAACTTCTTCAAGAGAAAGAGATGAACTAGGGCAAAAATTTTGTCTCCGGTCACAATTTGCTTAAACAGAGTTTGCTCAATACTTGTGCAACTTGTAAACTATTTGACGGCCTTTAAAACAATCCTTTTTATATGTCTAGGGTTAGGAGAAAATAAGGCCTAAAGACACATTCATGGATCCTAAGAAAAACAGATCAGAAGTTCTCTTTTTGTAAACCTCGACAGATAGAAGCTGTTGAGCATCTGTTGAGCTAGTTGTCAAGCCACGGGACTGAAACAGCTTCTTAAACCTCGACACATGCTAGCTGTTGAGCTTTAGTAATGCACTTTTAGCTTGTTTTCTTGGACAGACTTGAAGGCTTCAACACTTGATCTTGAAATATGGTTTCTTGAAGTATTTAAACACATCCTTAATCTACCTAAATACAAGTAAAGTGCGTTTTGTCAAAGGATAAGCCAATTACATAAAATAGTGACATATGTTCCTAACAAGTGAATCACATATGTCCTAACACTAACAATCTCACATATGCCCTAACAAACTCAGACACGACTGAAATCTTTTAACATTTAGTTTCAAAATATTTGTTAGGTTCTAAAGTCTTAGGATTTTATGTATTTAGAACTCTAATTGTATTGTTGGCAAACCATGATCAAAACAATGTGTTTAGAAGTGTTTTAATCTTGCTCAAAGTTGAGCTTTTATATAAAGTTGGAATCGAGTTAAAGCAGGAAAACATTGTGCCTTTCGGCCTGGCTCGATCGATCGAAAGACAGGCTCGATCGATCGAAGCTCGGGCAGAATGATTTTCTGCAGATTCGTCAAACTCAGCCCTAAGTGTTTTTAAAACGTTTTTAGGGTTTCTTATTTGTCCTAAGTATAAAAGGCAAACCCTAGCCACGTTTTAGTGTTGCTTATAATTGCGGTTTGTGTAAATCTCTTGTGAGATCTAGAGGAGCTTTCCTTTACACAAACTTAGGGTTTTCAAGGAGAAGATTTATCTACGCCTTGATGATCAATTCAGTTGCTGCCATTGAAGCTTAAAGAAAACACAAGCGGGTGTGCTTGTATCTGGTGGTGAATCCAAGAAAGAAGGAGCTCGTGGATTCGAAGCTTGCACGTGATCGTGTCAGTAAGTTCTACTGGTTGGTAGCAATAAGAAGTCGAGCGTAGGGGCTTGTAAGTCTTATTGTATGAATTTCGATTCTTTCAAGATAGTGGATTCAAGTTTACCTTGAGGATAGCTAGGTCAAATCCTCCCCAGGTTTTTACCGGTTTGGTTTCCTTGGTGATCATATCTTGTGTTATTTATTTTCCGCTGCTTTACATGATTTGATCTTAATTATTGTGATAACCTAGACTTGTTTAATTGGATTAAGTAACAACTTGGCTAATTACCTAGGTTAAATCAATTGTTTAAGAGGTCTAAAAACTATCAAGTGGTATCAGAGCGGGTAGCTCTTTTGTTGTTGATCCTTTGATCACTGAGCTGATCCTTGACCCCTGTTGTCATGGAACACGGACACTCTCTAGTTATTCCTCCTCACTTTGATGGGAATAATTATGCTTATCGGAAAGTAAGGATGAAAGCATTCCTAAAATCCATTGATAAGAGGGTGTGGAACTCCGTTGAATACGGATGGGAGAAGCCCACTACTCCTGTTAGTGAGTGGGAAACTTCTCAAAAAGAAGCAGTTGCATTTAATAGCAAGGCTATGAATGCAATCTTTAACATTGTTTCTATGGAAGAATTTAAAAGAATCTCTAATGTTGAGGTTGCTCATACTGCTTGGAATATCCTCCAGACTATGCATGAAGGCACAAAGGCTATCAAAATCAATAAATTGCAGCAATTGACTTCTAAATTTTAAAGCATTAGGATGTCTGCTGATGAATCTTTTGATGAATTCTATGCTAAATTGAATGATATTGTTAATTCCGCTTTTAACTTGGGTGAAATTTATGATCAACCTAAAATTGTTAGGAAGATTCTTAGATCTTTAACTGAAGACTTTAGACCCAAGGTGACTGCCATTAATGAAAGCAAGGATGTGGACTCCATCCCTGTTGATGAACTTATATGATCTCTTCCATCTTATGAGTTGGATCTATCCAAAACTACCAAATCCGAATCAATGGCTCTTAAGTCAGTTAATGATGTTGAAGGTGGTGGATTTGATGATGAGTTCTCTACTACAGAGATTGCCTACCTTGCCAAGAACTTTAGAAACTTTCTCAGGAATAGTAATAGAAAGGCAAGAGGCACAAACACTGTTGAACCTAGAAACTTTAGGAAGCATGATCCCACTAAGGTTAACAATAATGATAAACCTAGAGAAAAAGTAGGTCAATCTTCCAATAATTCCTTGGGCTCTCAGTGTTTTGGATGTCAAGGGTATGGACATATGAAATCTGAATGTCCTACCTATTTGAAGTCTAAGGGTATGACTATGGCTGTAACCCTTAGTGATGGTGAAGTTTCTGATAATGAGTCTAATTGTGATGAGGATGGAAACTTCATTGCTTTCACCACTACTGTTGTAGTCAATGAGAGCATATCTGTTGAAGAGAACCCTTCTGATGGGGAGCTCTCTGAAGATGCAGATCTTTAAGAGGCCTATAATAAATTTTGCAAAGTTGTTGCAAAGGATGCTATGAATGTTGAACTTGGCCTAAAGAAAATTGAATCTCTTGAGCTTGGAAAGAAGAATTTGCTTGTTAAACTGTTTGATGCTAATGAACTTTTGAACAATGTGAAAACTGAGAATATGCTTTTGCTTGATAAAGTTAAATCTTTGGAACTTGATTTATCTGTTGCTAGATCTTCTAATTCTAAACTTGATCAAATGCTGAGTGTTTAAAAGTCTTCTTCTGACAAAACTGGATTAGGTTATGTTGAAAGCATCTCTATGTCTGCTCCCCATTCCACTAAGTTTGTTCCTTCATCTTCTTCTTCTGAACCTTCTTTGAGTGAGATAGTGAGTGAAACTGTCAAATCCCCTGTGAGTGAGGTTGTTAAACCCTTAGAAGGTTCATCATCTAAGAAGATTAGGGTTGATCTGAAAGAGTCTAAGTCTAAGAAGCCTACCCTACCTAAGGACAAAACACATGATAAGCCTGCATGGGTTTGTCACTTTTATGGAAAGTTTGGACACATTCGTCCAAACTATTACAAGCTGCAAGCTACTAAGAGAGCAAACAAACCAAAAGTACCTGTGCCTCAAGCACTTGACCCTATGGTACTTATTAGTGATTTGGTAAAGGCTTTAAACCTTTATTCCAATCCTAGAGTTGGTAATCATTCTCATGTGAATAAGAACTCCAATGCTCATGGTTCATCTAAAAGGTTTTGGATGCAAAAGACTCGAACTAACTGAGTCTTTCTGACATGGTCCTTGTGCTTCATTGCTCTACCCTTTGTGACCTTTATTCTTTGGTTGTGTTTTTGTTTTTGTTTTTTTTTTTCTTTTTCTAGGATTTGCATTACATAACATTCATGCATTTCATTCTAGGTGTTTTTTTTAATAAAAAATAATAATAAAAAAAAGGAGAAAAAGGAAGCAAATTTTGTGTTGTACTATTCTTCTTGGTTTTTGAGAAAAAGGTTCGTCAATTTATTTTCACATAACATGTCTTTTGTACCTTGTTTAGCTTTGATGAGCTTACTTATTGCACTTTACTAGTTGAAACTTTGTAGTGCATGTTGTGTGGGAAAGATGTTTATGGTTTTTTGATTATTATGTCTTAATCTTGAAGTCACATGTTTTTAAATGTTGGACTTGAACTTTTGAAGAAAGGTATAAATAACCATCTCACCACTGTTCACTAGACAATCATGAACACCTTAGTGCATATCATAAGATTTTGTGCTCGAGAAAGTGTAGCACATGCACAAAAAGAACATAAGGTGAAGCCTCGGTTTAAATTGCTTAATACTTAAAATTGGTGTGTACTATTAGGCTTGATGCCAAAGTCACATGACGTAAAATTGGTATGTATATTATGAGGCATAAATACAAGAAACTTACATGATTGCAAGCTTATGATCTAGGAGATGTGGGAGTTATATGATGTAACTCTTTAGGTGATAGTCTCTTTTAAATTCTTTGTGATGAATTTTGTAGACTTTGTAATTGATTGCTATTCACATATCACCTCACATGTATCTCAAGCTTTTGCTAGTTGCACACACTACACAAGTTACTCTTTGCTAAACTTTGTACATGTTATTGTGTGTCTTTATGGTCTGACCAACCAAGTTTGGCAAATACTTTGAATTTTGTGCAAAATTAATTTGTTGCTTAAAAATTTGTGGAGAATGCAAGAAATTTTGTTTTGGGGAATTTGGGCTTAAAATTATTGTTTTTTGAAAATCATATCATCTCATACTCATGCATTTTGTTCTTAAATTTCAATGCTTTGAGTTGATTCTAAATTTTTTCAAAAATCTGTGTTTTTCCTCAAATTTGGTGAGCCTCTGCCCATTTCGATCGATCCATTCTGTTTTTCGATCGATCGAAAATTTTTAAATACGTTTGAGAGAGCCTCTGTCAGTTTCGATCGATCGAACTTGTTTCAAATTTTTTTAAACAGAGTCTCTGTCTGTTTCGATCGATCGAGGCTGTTTTTCAATCGATCGAAACTCGTTAAACATGTTTTTTAAAAAGTTCAGTTTGTATTTTTTCAAAACTTTTCAACCTTTTCTCTCTCTCCGACTTGGCTAAGGCTCCACTATCAATATTTTGTCGTTTTCCTCCAAAAATTTTGCAAGGGTTTTGTCCTTGAAGGCCGGTAAGTCTTTTGCCCTTCCTTTTGCATTTTATTCCATGTTTACATGCATTTTTCATGCATTGTTATGGGTATTTTCAGCACTTTCAATATTTTGGGGTTTTTGATAATTCAAACCTGTTTTGGTGGAATTGATCAATGGGTTTTTGTTCTAGGATGCTATAATGATGATTCTTGTAGTTTAATTTGATCAATTTTGTGGTTTTTGAAAAATTGGAAATTCTAGGGTTTGAAATTGATCCGAATTGGGGATTTTTGTCTAATTGGGTTAAATTGATGAAATTGGCTTGTCAAATTGATGTATTTGGTCATTATTTTTTGAATTCTATCATATGTGATGATCAATTCGTCAATATTTTCCAAATTGATCAAGTGGTTTTCCAAATTTTGGGGTTTTTGTGTTAATACCTTTATGTTCAAGCCAATTTTGTGAATTTGAACTTTTTGGACTTAATTCACTGCATTAGACCATGCATCATACCATTTAATTTGTTCATGCATCATATAGATTTTTATTTTATATTGTTTTTGTGCTAACTTGCAGTCTGCCCTTGGTTTTCGTTTTGTGTTTTTGTTCTTTTGCCTTGTGTTTTGGTCCTTATCTTAGCACCATGCGTAGGAAAACTAGAGCCAATAGGACCCCTGCCACTTCCTCTGTGTCTCCCTCTAGGGTTTAGGAGTTTAGGAATGATAAGTGCAGAGAGGCCTTTGAGACTATAAATCGTAAGCGTAAGATTTGGGCTAAGCGAGCTGTGGTCTTAGATGAGCTTGATCTGGCCATTAGGGCCAATTTTGAGTCTAGAGGTTGGTTGCCTCTCTTAGAGATAGATCATCCACCCCTGACTGCCCTGATTAGAGAGTTCTTCTTGAACCTCTCGTGCCACATCTATGATTTTAACACCCTTCTTAGGAGTTGGATATGAGGTGTTGAGTTCACCATTACCCTTAGGGTAGTGGCTGAGGCTCTTGGGGTTCCGGTTGTTCGGGAGCCTAACTATCCCTATGATGAGTCACCCTCATTAGATGTAGTCATGTCATACATCACTGGGTCATCTATCCAGTGGGGTTTTGATCCTCGGATCACGTCCGCTGAGCTTACCGAGATTGCCTATCTTTTCTTTAGGATAGCGTGTCATTCGTTGTGGCCTATTTCTCACTTCCACACCATCCCTTTAGAGCGATGTGTGTTTTTGTATGCCTTTGTTTCTGGAGCGTCTATTAGTTTTCCTCACTTGTTCCTTTGTTCTTTGAACGAGGTTCATAGGAGTTCTGCCGTAGGGCATAAGCTGATTCATCCTATTTTCATTCATAGGATTTTGCTCTTTTTAGGTCTAGATGGTTTTCCGTCTGGTGAGCATGTTCATGTTGTTGCTCCCATAGGTGCCACCTTTCTTTGTCAGAGGGCTATTCACTTGAGAGTTGCTCCTTCACGTCCTAGAGATGCATCATCTAGTGGTGTTCCCCCTCCTCCCTCTTCTACAGGTGTTGATGCTGCTGAGACATCAAGTGCTGCTGCTGATGATGATGTTCCTCAACCGACTGCTTCGGATGATTCAGACATTCGTTGTATGTTGGATCATGTCTTGACCATTCAGGCGGCTCATGGACAGATTTTGGTGGACATGCTCGATGAGATCCGTGCCTTGCATGCGGAGTTGGCATAGTTTAGACCACCTTCCTTTTGATGATGGATTCTGTTTGCCCTTTGGCATTCCATCACAAAAAGGGGGAGTACTTTGAGGAGTTCTTTTTGTAGAGTTTTTGCTTTCAGGGGGAGTATATGTTTTTGGTTGGAGCTTGTGGAGTTTAGATTGTATCTAGGTGCTTTACTGTAACACCCGCCTCACTTAAATTTAATTTTATTGCTTCTAAAGTGAAATTGATAAATTATTTAATTTATTTTCAAGGTGATATTATTTTATATTATGATATCTACAAAGAAAATAAATAAAAGATGTAATGTGAGAGTTATTTTGTGGATTATTCATATTAAACTTCTAGTCTCCTTATCAGTTAAGGAAAAGGATAAGAGACTAAAACCTATTTGGATTAGGAGTTTAAGTGTTATTGGAATTCTTTAGAGTTTTAGCCCATCTAAACAACCTTGATTTGAGTTTAATTGGGAATTAAAGTCTTGGAAGCTTATTTAAGTTTTAGTGGGTCGTAAACTCTAGCCCAAGTAGGAGTGTTATTTAAGAGTACTAATTGGAGTCAGATTGATCTTCCTAGACTGAATTGGAGTGTTATTTTAGAGGTTTATATACTGGGTCTTTTAAGTCAATCACGTAAAAGGGAGAGTGGTTAGCGTATAAAAGATTAAGAGAAGAGAATTAGGGTTTCTCAAAATTGAAGGGATAGAAGGCCGTGGAACTGCTAGGGGCAGCCAGCAAATTCGTTATACTGAGGTAAACATCAATATATGCACGCCTTAGTGATAACATATTTGATTAAGGAACCTTCATCTCTAGGCTTCTTGAAAATATTGGAATGATACTAACAATTGCTTAGGAATTGAAGTTATCATGGAAGTGTATTTTAGACTTGGATTATTTTATTTGATTTTAAAATATATCCTCATATATGTACGTGGAGTAGCATCACATCCTACATAGGTTAAGCTAGTAGATGTTGTGTAGATGAGTAGTGGTGCTAGCTTCATAACTTTTGTAATCTATATAATTGTTTCAAGTTTCTAAATTATTGTCAGTGCATGATACAGGTTACTAGGTCCTACGGGTAGAAATAAATTTGTAAACCTATAGCATCCTTTCTATGTCTTACGGGTAGGAATCTTATTGGATGCCATATATATGTAAGGTGGGATAATATGATCTATAAAATTATTAGGAGGTGTCCCTTACATCCTTATGGTATACATCAAGGTGGATTAGTTATATAATTATGTCACTCCTTTACTTTTAGGTGTGGAGGAAAAGCTAATTTTATTTTGGATCTAGACTACGAGTATTAGCAACTAGAGGTAAGTGGACTTCAGAACATGACGTCTCTCAAGACGTATATATTTATATTATTTTTGGTATATATATATATATATATATATAATAGCAAAAGTGAAATTTCAAAAACTTATACCATTGTAAATGCATAATATAAACCAGAATTTTATTATTTATCGTATATTATTATGAAAGACATCCTCATGTTATGAAGACTCTTATTGGGCTTCTAGCTCATCCCCCTTTCTCCACCCTTTCAGATTAGAGCAGTGGAATATCTTTTGGTGGTAGATCATTGAAGACATAGATTGAAGACTTCTTTTGGAGCTATGTTAGTTGAGGGATTGTTTTAGTATATTTTCTTAGGATAGTAAGTTTGGCATGTGTGGAACTCTTTGAGATTGTATTTGGAGACTTTATTGTTAAAGTTTTTGTTTTATGGATTTCATAGGAAAGATTTTGATTATTTGAAGTTTATTTGTGGATATTTAATTACACTCTGTTCCATTATATTATTGTTGAGTATTTCTAAGATAGGTTGTGCATCTAAATCCTTGGTATGGGTTTGGGGTGTTACATTCACTTTGTACTTTACATTTTTAGCTCTTGCCATGTTTTTGATGGGATATTCATGTTAAGGGGAGTTTTATGTTTTGTTGGTACTTTATATGTTTCTTGTTTCAAACTGCTTATTGATTTATATTTATGAGTTATTCATTGATATATGTCTTCATTTGTGTGTTGTTTGAAATCAAGAAGTTAATTTGTTTACTTGTATTGTTTCCACACATGCGGTTATGCATTTTGTTTAGTGTTTCAGGAAATATACAGGTTGATTCAATTGAGCTATTGTCTATACTTGCAACTGATGGATAGTAGTTAAGTTTGAATTTGTTTTATGAGCATTATTTTGTAAAGGGCTTTTTATTTTGTAAACTTTGAGCTTTTAGTTGTGTTTTGTCACGGATTGCCAAAGGGGGAGTTTGTTAGGTTCTAAAGTCTTAGGATTTTATGTATTTAGAACTCTAATTTGTATTGTTAGCAAATCATGATCAAAACAATGTGTTTAGAAGTGTTTTAGTCTAGCTTAAAGTTGAGCTTTTATGTAAAGTTGGAATCGAGTTAAAGCAGGAAAGCATTGTGCCTTTCGGACTGGCTCGATCGATCGAAGCTCAGGCAGAATGATTTTCTGCAGATTCATCCAACTCAGCCCTAATTTTTTTTAAAACGTTTTTAGGGTTTCTTATTTGTCCTAAGTATAAAAGGCAAACCCTAGCCACGTTTTAGTGTTGCTCATAATTGCGGTTTGTGTAAATCTCTTGTGAGATCTAGAGGAGCTTTCCTTTACACAAACTTAGGGTTTTCAAGGAGAAGATTTATCTACGCCTTGATGATCAATTCAGTTGCTGCCATTGAAGCTTAAAGAAAACACAAGCGGGTGTGCTTGTATCTGGTGGTGAATCCAAGAAAGAAGGAGTCCGTGGATTCGGAGCTTGCACGTGGTCGTGTCAGTAAGTTCTACTCGTTGGTAGCAATAAGAAGTCGAGCGTGGGGGCTTGTAAGTCTTATTGTATGAACTTTGATTCTTTCAAGATAGTGGATTCAAGTTTACCTGGAGGATAGCTAGGTCAAATCCTCCCCAGGTTTTTACCGATTTGGTTTCCTAGGTGATCATATCTTGTGTTATTTATTTTTCGCTACTTTACATGATTTGATCTTAATTATTGTGATAACCTAGACTTCTTTAATTGGACTAAGTAACAATTTGGCTAATTACCTAGGTTAAATCAATTGTTTAAGGGGTCTAAAAACTATCAATACTTTTGCTATAGCGCGAGGTCAATCCATAAAAAGCCAAAATTTGGGTAAAAATACGTGTTAGTAGCTAGTTATTCATGAGACTTAATCGCTTTGAAAATGTGCTAAAAATTCACCTTTGTTCACCGTTTTGACAATAAACTTTGAACGATAAGGAATTCACAAATGCAGTCTAAATCTTCTAGAAAGTAGACATCACGGGCTTCAATTTGAAACTAAATTTTGAATTTTTTTTGACAAAAATCAAGGGAGTTATTGTTGTTTGAATATGGCCCATCTAGCTACTTGAAATTCGGAGTACACCTATGCGCCGATAGAAAGGCATAAAACTGGAAGCCGAGCATTCTTTTGACAAATTCGTTTTAAAATATGTTTCCTATAGTGTGAGGTAAATCCCTAAAAAATCAAATTTTGGGTAGAAATATGTGAGTAGCTAGTTATTCACGAGACTTAATCACTTTGAAAGCGCGCTGAAATCTGACCTTTGTTGACCATTTTGACAATAAACTTTGAAAGATATGTAATTCGTAGACGAGGTCTAAATCTTTTAGAATGTAGACATCCCGAGCTTGAATTTGAACAAAAATTTTGAAAATTTTCAACAAAAATCTGTAGAGTTATTGTTGTTTGAATATGGCCCATCAAGCTACCCAAAATTTGGATTCCACCTATGTGCCAATAGAAGGGTGTAAAATTGGAAGTTGAAGGTTCTGTTGACAAATTCGGTTATAAAAAGTTTATTCTATAGCACGAGGTCAATCCATAAAAAATCAAATTTTGGGTAAAAATATGCGTTAGTGGCTAGTTATTCACGAGACTCAATAACTTTGAAAATGTGCTGAAAACTGACATTTGTCCCCCGTTTTGACTATAAACTTTGAACAATAAGGAATTCACTGACACGATCGGTATCTTTTAGAAAGTAGACATCCCTAGCTTGAATTTGAACACAAATTTTGAAGTTTGTCGACAAAAATCAGGGGACCTATTGGCGTTTGAATATGGCCCATCTAGCTATCTGAAATTCTAATTCCACCTATGCGCCGATAAAAAGGGGCAAAACTGGAAGTCGATCATTCCTTTGACAAATTTGATTTTAAAATATTTTTCCTATAGCGTGAAGTCAATCCAGAAATAAATCAAATTTTGGTTAAAAATATTTGTTAGTAGCTAGTTATTCATGAGACTTAATTGTTTAGAAAATGTGCTGAAAACTGACCTTTGTTCACCGTTTTGACAATAAACTATGAATGATAAGGAATTCACAAACGCGATCTCAATCTTTTAGAAAGTATACATCCTAAGCTTGAATTTGGACTCAAAATTAAAAAAAATTTTGACAAAAATCAAGAGAGTTATTGTTGTATGAATAAGACCCACTAGTTACCTGAAATTCAAATTCCATCTACGTGCCGATAGAAGGGCGCATAACTAGAAGTTGGACGTTCTAATGACAACATTTGGTTTTAAAATCTTTTTCCAATGGCATGAGTTCAATCCATAAAATATCAAATTTTGGGTAAAAATATTTGTTAGTAGCTAGTTCTTCACGAGACTTAATAATTTAGTTCTGATTCCACCTATGTGTCGATAGAAGGGCGTAAAACTGGAAGTCGAACGTTCTACTAAAAAATTCATTTTTAAAATATTTCTCTTATAATTCGAGGTCAATCCATTAAAAATCAAATTTTGGGTAATAATATATGTAAGTAGCTAGTTATTCATGAGAATTAATCACTTTGAAAATGTGCTGAAAACTGACATTTGTCCACCGTTTTGACAATAAACTTTCAACGATAAGGAATTCATTGATGCGGTCTAAATCTTTTAGAACATAGATATCGTGACCTTGAATTTGAACACAAATATTAAATTTTTTTGACAAAAATTAAGTGAGTTATTGTCGTTTGAATATGGCTTATCTTGCTACTTGAAATTCAGATTCCACCTATGCCCCGATAGAAGGGCGTAAAACTGGAAGCCAAACGTTCCGTTGACAAATTCGTTTGAAAATATGTTTCCTATAGTGTGAGGTCAATCCCTAAAAAATCAAATTTTGGGTAAAAATATGTGAGTGGGTAGTTATTCATGAGACTTAATTGATTTGAAAGCGCATTGAAAATTGACCTTTGCTCACCATTTTGACAATAAACTTTGAACAATAAGGAATTCGTAAATTCGTAGACCCGGTTTGAATCTTTTAGAAACTAGATGATAGGTCAAAAACTTATTGACCCCTTGTGATGAATTAATTGATTTTAATTAGCCAAGTTTATAAATTAATCAAATTAACATGCAAATGCGTGATAGCATAAACCCCACCAGGTGTGATAGGCCAAAAACGAATTGACCCTATGTGATAAATTAACCAATTAATTTAGCCAAGTGAATTAATTAAGTTAATTAACATGCAAACGCGTGGTAGCACAAACAAATCACCAATAAACTAAGTATGCAGTGGAAAATAAATTTGACACGGTGATTTGTTTACGAATAGGGAAAACCTACACGGCAAAAAACTCACCGGGTGATTTTTAGGTCACCACTCCCGAAATTCCACTATTATCACAACAAGCGGTTACATGTAAAGGAATCTCAGTACCTTAAACCAACCTACAGTTGAACCCTTATGCCAATACCCAATTGGACTTGTTCTGTAGTGACAATTTCTTCTTTCGATGCACAGATCCCAAGTACGTGATAACCAATTGCGTGGATCCCTAAACGTTACTTCAATCACCAACTAGAGAAGGTTGTTGGCTGCAAATTTCTTCAGTTCATTCCAACGATGAAGATCAAGAAGATGCTTGGTCATAAAACCCTACGATGCACAAATATAGCAACTTCTTCAAGAACGATGAACTAGGGCAAATTCTGTCTTCGATCACAAATTTACTTGATCAAACTTTGCTCAACACTTGTGCAACTTGTGAACACTTTGACAACCCTTAAAATAATCCTTTTACATGTCTAGGATTGTGAGAAAAGAAAGCCCAAACACATAAAACCGGGTTGGAGTCAAAACAGAACTGAAATTCTGTTTTTCGTAACGCTCAACAGATACCTGTTTGTCAAGATGCCATTGAGCAGCTGTCAAGCCACGGGGCTGGAACAGCTTCTTAAGCTCGATGGATAGCTAGCTGTTGAGCTTTAATGAACAACACTTCTTCAGCTTCAATCTTAGACAGACTTGCATGTCTTCAATACTTGATCTTAAAACACAGTTTCTTGAAGTATTAAACACATCCTAGATCTACCCAAATACAAGTGAAGTGCGTTTTGTCAAAGGATTAGCCAATTACATAAAATAGTGACATATGTTCCTAACACTAGACATCCCGAGCTGGAATTTTAGCACAAATTTTGAATTTTTTCCACAAAAATATAGAGAATTATTATCATTTGAATATGGCCCATCAATCTACCCAAAATTTGGATTCCACCTATGTGCCGATAGAAGGGCGTAAAATTGGAAGTCGAACGTTTCACTGACAAATTTGGTTTTAAAATATATTTCATATGGCGCGAGTTCAATCCTTAAAAAATCAAATTTTGGTTAAAAGAAAGTGTTAGTAGCAAGTTATTCACGAGACTTAATCGCTTTGAAAATGTGCTGATAACTGACATTTGTTCACCGTTTTGACAATAAACAATTAGCGATAAGGAATTCGCAAATTCGGTCTAAATCTTTTAGAAAGTACATATCCTGAGATTGAATTTGAATTCAAATTTTGAATTTTTTCGACAAAACTCTAGAGAATTATTGTCATTTGAATAGTGCCCATCTAGTTACCCGAAATTCCGATTCCACCTATGCACCGTTAGAAGGGCGTATAATTGGAAGTCAAACGTTCCGTTGACAAATTCAGTTTTAAAATATTTATCCAATAGCGCAAGGTCAATCAATAAAAAATCAAATTTTGGGTAAAAATATGTGTTAGTAGCTAGTTATTCACAAGACATAATTACTTAGAAAATATGCTAAAAACTGTCATTTGTTCACCATTTTGACAATAAACAATTAACGATAAGGAATTCGCAAAGGCGGTCTAAATCTTTTAGAAAGTACACATCTTGAGGTTGAATTTGAATACAAATTTTGAATTATTTCGACAAAAATCAAGGGAGTTATTGCCGTTTGAATATGGCCCATCTAGCTATCCGAAATTCGGTTTCCACATATGCGTCGATAGGAAGGTGTAAAACTGGAAGTCGAACATTCCGTTGACAAATTCGATTTTAAAATATTTTTCTATAGCATGAGGTTAATCCATAGAAAATCAAAATTTGGGTAAAAATATGTGTTAGTACCTAGTTATTCATGAGACTTAATCACTTTGAAAATGTGCTAAAAACTGACCTTTGTTGACCCTTTTAACAATAAACTTTGAACGATAGCAAATTCATAGACACGGTCTTAATCTTTAAAGAAGTAGACATCCCAAGATTGAATTTGAACATAATTTTTGAATTTTTTCAGCACAAATCAAGATAGTTATTGTTGTTTTAATATGGCCCATCTAGCTACCCAATTTCGTATTCCACCTATGCGCCGATAGAAGGAAGCAAAACTAGAAGTCGAACATACCATTGACAAATTCAGTATTAAAATCTATTTCCTATGGCACGGGCAAGGTTTTCAGACCAGGATCATTCATTGAACCGTAAAAGGGACAGGTTCAAGGTTTTTGAGGTCAAACCGGGGTCAAACCGTGATGACATCATAATTAATTTAATAATTAATTAAAGCATAAATATAGATATTAAGTTTATAAAATTAGCAAAATTGACTATATATCTATATATGTGAGGGAAATTTAATGATTTTCAGGCATATATTTAATAATTAAATAAGAAAGTTAATAAAATAAAATAATAACCATGAAAACATTAAAATTTATGATTAATTTTTGAAGTAAAGTTGAATATCTTTGAAGGATTTTAATTATAATTTTATTCCTTGTAAGAGATGGATTATTTAATTAAGTAGAATAAAATTGTGTTAAGTTTCTTTTTTTTTTTTTTTTTTTTTTTTTTTTTTTTAAATTGCTAAAGGGTTGGACCGCATGGTTCTCACCGGTTCGTGCAGTCCAACCCCGGTTTTAGCGGTTCACGGAATTAACAAAAAATCCGGTTCTTTATGCTTAAAAAACCAATTTTCATCCCAGTTCCCGATTTTCACGGTCCAACCTCCCGGTCTGGTCCGATTCTGAAAACTACAGGCACGAGTTCAATCCATAAAAAATCAAATTTTGGGTAAAAATATATGTTAGTAGAAATTTATTAACAAGACTTAATCACTTCGAAAATGTGCTAAAAACTAACCTTTGTTCACTGTTTTGATAATAAACTTTGAACGATAAGGAATTCCTAGACACGGTCTAAATCTTTTAGAAAGTAGACATCCCAAACTTGAATTTGAACATAAATTTTGAATTTTTTCGAAATTAATCAAGAAATATATTGTCGTTTGAATATTGCTTGTCTAGCTACCCAAAATTCAAACTCCACCTATATGCCATTAGAAGGGCGTATAACTGGAAGTCGAGCGTTCCATTGACAAATTCAGTTTTAAAATATTTTTCCAATAGCGTGAGGTTAGTCCATAAAAAATCAAATTTTGGGTAAAAATATGTGTTAGTAGCTAGTTATTTACGAGACTTGATCATTTTGAAAATGTGCTAAAAACTGACCTTTGATCACCGTTTTTACAATAAACTTTAAATGAAATGGAATTCGTAGACACTGTCTGGATCTTTTACAAAGTAGATATTGCGAGGTCAAATTTGAACACAAAATTTGAATTTTTTTTGATACAAATCAAGAGAGCTATTGTCATTTGAATATGGCCCATCTAGCTACCCGAAATTCGGATTCCACCTATGCACCAATAGAAGGGCGTAAAACTGGAAGCCAAACGTTCCATTGACAAATTAATTTGAAAATATGTTCCCTAAAGCGTGAGGTCAATCCCTAAAAAATCAAATTTTGGGTAAAAATATGTGAGTAGGCAGTTATTCACGAGACTTAATCGCTTTGAAAGCGCGTTAAAAACTGACCTTTGCTCACCATTTTGACAATAAACTTTATAAGGAATTCATAGACGCAGTCTGAATCTTTTAGAAAATAGATATCCTGAGCTTGAATTTGAGCACAAATTTTGAATTTTTTAGACAAAACTCTAGAGAATTATTGTCATTTTAATATGACCCATCAAGCTACCCAAAATTTGCATTCCACCTATACGCCGATAAAAGGTTGAATTCAATCAACCATCTTGTTGGCTTTATTCTATGCCAAATTTACTTGTAATTTAGCATTTAAAAACCCTGTATTTAAGTGGAAATCATGTAAGGGTAGTGTGTGAGAGAGTGTGAAGAAAAGCTCAAGTTTGTGCACTCAGCAAAGGACTCGCGACCGGATGCACACAAGTGAAGCATGTAGAGGAGTTGAATAGTCACGCCAACTGGAGTACTACAGGATAAAAAGTCTAGTCTGGCCATTCAGTTAACTCGCGGCTTGGACTCGCGACTCAGTCAAGTCACCAGGCCAAGTCGCTAGTTCACTCTGTTTGGGAAAAACTGACTCTTTGCATTCCATACACACACCAGTATAAATACCCCTTATACCCACGAAATATAGAGAGCTTCCAAAGATAATTTTGAGAGAGAAACCCTAGAGAAAAACAAGATAGACTCATCCACAATCTTCATCCTTTGATTCTCCAAATTCCTCTACTCTCACCCTCTCCATTGTTAAATCCTTGAGAGGTACATTAGCCAAAACCTTTTCTCACCATACCCATATCTATGAGGAGGCTATTTAGTGCTTGGGAAGTAGTTAGGAAGGGACCAATGGATATTGGTTGATGTTATGGGTTATAGCGGAATCCGGTAAGCTAAAGAAGACAAAATCGGTGTAACCTCGTTGGAGCAAGAAGCTTGGAGGGCTTAGGTACACTAGGTAGATTAGGCTTAGAGGGTCTTCTACTGTTCATGTATCCCAACTTCATTCTTTAGTGGATTATTGATCGCTTGGAGGGCGGCGAAGAGGTTTTACACCGAGGACTTCGGTTTCCTCTTCGATAACACATCGCTGTGTTGTCCTTGTGTTTGCATCTCTCTTCCCTTAATCTTTGCCATTTAATTTCTGCTATGGTTATGATTTTATTTGGTTTAGATTGTTTTATCAATTCTATTTTAGCTTATGCTCATGTTCCGCACATATACTGTTTGATAATAAGCTTGAATTGTTAATTTGTGGATTGAGAGTCTAAACGTTCAAGGTGTTTTATACACTAATTGAACATTCAATTGGTATCAGAGTGGGTGCACTTGCTGTGGTTTAATTACCTTATTTCGATCCTTGACCCCGTTTGAGATGGACCGGTCTCAATCTTTAAATGCGCCACCATATTTTTATGGTAGCAATTATGCCTTTTGGAAAGTCTGAATGAGGGCATTTTTATGTTCAATAGATGAAACTGTTTGGGATGACGTTGATATTGGATGGACTAGGCTGGAGGCTGCCAAATCCACGTGGGATAAGGTAGCTCTCACAGTGTCTAATGCGAATAGTAAAGCACTAAACGCTATTTTTTGTGGTGTATCTCCAGATAAGTTCCATAGGATATCTCACATCACTATTGCCAAGGAGGCATGGCAGATATTGGAGACCACTTATGAAGGAATGAAGAAAGTGAAAGACACTAAGTTGTAGATGCTGACCACCCGGTTTGAGAAGCTGAAAATGAGTGAGGACGAGTCTTTTGACTGCTTCTATAGCAAGCTAAATGAAGTAGTCATTGGCAAGTTTAATTTGGGTGAGAAAACGGAGGATTCCAAGATAGTGAGGAAGATCCTTCGGTCATTGCTGGAAAGCTTCCATGCCAAGGTTACAGCGATTGAAGAGAGTAAGGACCTTAATGATATCAAAGTCCAAAAGCTAATTGGCTTGCTTCAGACTTATGAGCTGTCATTGCCCACACAAAGGAAGAGCAAATCTCTTGCTCTTAAGACTATTAATGAAAGGGTAGAGACTCATGACTCATCGGATAAGGATGTTGTCGAAAAAGATGTTGCTTACCTTGTGAAATTTTTTTGGAAATTCTTGAAATTCAAGAGCAATGGAAAACTTGGTGATAAAGGGAAATTCCAAAGTGCCGGAAAGGAGAAAAAGGAATTCAAAAGAAAAGATGGAAAGGAGTCCCAATCTACTGAAGGAATCACTTGCTTCGAGTGCAACGAGCATGGACACTTCAACAAAGAATGTCCTAATTATTTGAGAATGAAAGGCAAGTCGTATGCCACAACTTTTAGTGACTTGGATTCATCCAATTCTGATTCAGAGGAAAGCTGTGACGGAGAAGGGAACTACTCCGCTTTTATGACTATTGATCATGTTGAGTCGTCAGATGAGTTGAGTATGCTTGTTGAGGAGCTTGGGGAGCATAGTGATAAAGAATCAATGGTAGTAGTTGAAGAATCTGATACTGAGGAAGAGGAAAGAATAGTGGGACTTCAAGAGAACTACAATTCCCTCCTTGAGAAATCGGGAGAATATGCACAATTGGCCAAGGCAGCTATGAAAAAGATGAAAAAGGCAGAGAAGGACTATAGAAGTCTTCTAGTACGTTATAAGGAGGCCAAGTGTGAAATAGAGACGCTGAATGGTGAGCTAACCAAAGCTTACACAAAGGTGAAATTCCTTGAGCTTGAGGTGGTTCAAGCAAATGTCAAGATAGAGAAGGTCTTCACTAAGAAGCTTGATGAAGTCCTTTCTCATCAAAAACCTTTCTCCGACAGAACTAGATTGGGATATACTGGAGAAAGTAGTTCAGCTGTCAATAACACCAAGGAAGTGAAGTTTGTGAAGGCCAAAGAGCTAGTAGTAGCTACCAATACTCCTGATAAAGTAAAGGTGGAGAAGAACAAAAATGTGGCTGACCAACAGCTATTGAATAAGCCTCATAACCAATCAGTGGTCAAGTCTGAAGCCAAAGGGAAATCACTTCCAAAATCACAAAGAGGTCCTAGAGCAAAACATTTCTACCATCATTGTGGACTTGAAGGACACACCAAACCAAATTGTCATAAGCTTAGAGCATTGAAGAATGCAAATGATCAGAGGTCAAGAGGACCAAGAAACGACAAAAGGAATTGGGCTGTTGAGCAATCAAGAGGCCGAGATGGTGATTTTGGAGTGATAGATGTGATGAAGATGATTGATGCATTCACCACTTGTTTGGCAAGCTTCAACTGAAGGTTTGAAAGCCACAACTCTCGTACCCAATCCTATAGGGATATCACCCCAAACGCATGTGATGTGTGGGTGAAAAAGGGTACTCATGCATAAGCATTACAACATGTCCATGCATTAATACTTCCTATGCTTTGTGACTTTGATTGGTTGTGTGCTTTATGTTGAAATGCTAGCTTGGTTTGAAATATTGTGTTTGTTTTTTTTGCATTGTTTTTTCTTTTTAAATGTTTTTACATTGTTGTTTTTTATCAATCTTTTCTTGCTTTTGTGTTAAAAAATTCAAAAACACATGAAAAGTAGAAAATCCAAAAAGTTTGATCGACATTATTGTGTGTTTGTCACATGCATGTTTTGCTTTGTACCTTTGTGCTAATGGCTTTGTGCATCTACAAGCGTAGCTTGTTCTCTATGCACTCATATCATTGTGGGAAAACTCTTGAAATCTATGTGGCTGTTGTAAATAGATCTTCAAACTTGTCATGAATGATTAGTCAATGGTTTTGTTGATCTTGAGACTTATGCCTATATATCTTCCCACTTTTTATTTTACATTTTTGCTTAAAGAGCTCAACAAATGTAAATCTCCAAATGAAAAGAGATAATGAGCTGCAAAAGCCTGTCGCACATACTAGTATTTGACTAGGAAAAAGGGAAAGCGACTTAAAATTAAATGTATGATGCCCAAAAAGCCAAAGGCTAACTCATCAAATTGAAATATCAAAAATTTCAGGCATCGATCTCACAATGAGATGTAATGATTCAAAAAGATCAAATGATATGATGTATATGGAGCCAAATGAAAAGCTTCAAAGTTATGTTATCAAGTTTATGTGGGAGGTCATATATGCATATTTCTATAATTGAGATGGGCCACTCTATCTAGTGCTAATTGTGTATGCCTTAGTTGAATTGATCATTAAAGCTTCACATTAGACTAAGGACTATCCCATTTTTGATACCCACACACATCACACTTGTCTATGTTCAATGAATGCTTTATTTATTCATGTGATTATACTTGATTAAATGTGTTTCATGTACTCAATTTTTGTTGATCAAACACAAAATGATTTTTGAGTGTTTTTAATTGTTTTTGGAAAGTATTTTGTTTTTGCAAAAATTGTTAAAAATTTCAAAAACAGTGTTGTCCTATTCTGGCGGCTTGGTTGCAGGTTAGTCCAATAGCATGCCCCCAGTCGTGAGCACCACTCAGAGAATATTCGCGACTCATTGGCGGGTCAAAGTCCCAGTCACGAGAAATACTTAGAAATTTTTCAAAATCTGGGCTTTTAGGTTTCTCGCGACTTGATGTGGTGACTTGTTCGCGAGTGGAAGGTTCAATCGCGAGAGTTATACTGAAAGTTTTGTGGCTCAATTCGCAACTCTCTGGCGGGTGGAACTTCCAGTCATGAAAAACACTTAGAAAAAATTTTCAAAATTTTTGTCTCTAAGGTGTTTGGTGACTTGTCTTGCCAACTTGCACGTGACTTAAGTCAGTCACAAAAAATGCGTGTTTTGTGTTTCTTGGTTAGTTTTTAAAACCTTTTCAGGTTTCTCTCGAACATTTCTAACTGTTCATTGTCTTCCTCGTTTATACCTCTCTCAAACTCACCATGTCACTCTTGAAGAACCACCATTATTGTTCATCATTTCTCTTCAATCTTCAAGAAAAAGGTATGGGTTTTCTCATTCTCACTAAATATTTCATGTTTCTTGCCTTGATTTCTCTGATTTTTGAGTTGTTGTTGAGTTTTGAAAATCCTAAGTTTCGAATATGGGTTGGGGTTATTTTACTGAGTTTGTTAAATGTATATTGCTTTCATTGAGAATATGATATTTAATATACATTCTTTTGTGCATACTTCTCATTTTTTAGTAGTGCATCATGTCTGCGCTGTGCTATGCATTTTATGCTTGTCGTAGAATGTCATAATGATAGTTACTTGTGACTCTCTGGTGTTCATTGCACTTAGTTGTGCCTACTCATTCACCATATTTACACACCACATGCACAAATGTTGCTCATGTTAGTTTACTGTTAACTTGGTTCTTATATTGTGGTTGAGTGACATCTCTTTCTAAATATCAATGTGCACTTATTTCATTGACTAACTTGGATCTAATTAAGTTGATGTTTGTGTCTCGTGGTTCTACACTTGGTTCTCTGTTGTGTGTATGTTCTTTTGCAGATGTCTCGACGTTCCTCTCGAGGAAAAGAGCCTGTGACTGATGTTCCATCATCCCCTGTTTCGAAAAGGACTCGCCGTTCTTCTCAAGACTCAAACAATGAAAGATTCAAGACCCCTCTCGATTCACAAACACATGCCAGCATCTTTGTGAAAGCTCCTACTGTGGTGGAACGAGTGGTCAAATTTGATACCTTGAGAACTACATTTATTCCTAGGATATTTGAATTAAAAGATTGGGCTAATCTATTTAGGAACTTCGAGGACCCGATTGCTGAATTGGTAAAGGAATTCTATTCAAATGCTCGATATACCGGAGTTGAGTTGAAGTGTTGGGTACGAGGAAAAGAGTTCACCATCAATCTAGACTACATTGTAAAGGTTCTTCACATCACTAGAACGGCAAATGTAGACCTCACTCCATATGATGATAGACAGCTTCAGGTACAAGACATTCTTCAAGTACTCGGGCCTGATCATGAGGTCTTAAGCAAAGGCACATCCATAGGCACTACAAAGTTTTCACCTGAACTGACAACTCTCAAATTGATCATGTTCTTCAACCTTTACCCACTCTTGAACACCGCTTTCATCAACCTTGGAAGAGTGCAATTTCTATGTGATCTCATCACTGTAGTTCCAATTGACATTTGTGCCCACTTTTTTCAGACCATTGGGAAAACAGTAGCACGATCGGCAGCACGAACATGCCTCCCTTTCTGTAGTCTTATTATGAAGATCATGGTCCTTGAAGGTGTTCATTCCCCAATAGATGGAAAAATACCGCCACGTCTTCGACCATTATCCATGATATCTCTTCAAGCAAGTAAGAGTCACTCCTCTAAAACACCTAAGAGTGAACCCTTCCTTCACGCCACTTCATCCGGTCATGGCTCCGTTACACTTGTGCATACCGAGACTGCTTCTCCCATTACTCTTGTGCTACAAACAACTAGCACTCAGCATGAACAATCTAGCCATCAAGGTGACAGGTTGGGTATTTTGTTTGCGAGTCTACATCAACGTATTGCCGTGTTTGAAAATTTTCTATTCTCCAACAACAATCAAGTTCAAATGCATCTCACAACCATTGAGACACAGTTAGATGCTATTCAACAAAATTTGGAGGATAGCCTTTAGCTATTCATGCCAAAAAAGGGGAGAAATAGCATAAAGTAAGGGGGAGAGCAACACAAGAAAAAGGAAATGTGCTTAGTGACAGGGGGAGCAAGAGGAAGCTGATAATACACTCACACATACTTTTGGATAGCCTAACAAACTTTTGTTTTGCTAGTCTAGTTTATAGCTATTAGCTTACAGCTTTTATAAACTCTTGGATATGTTTACAATGCTTTATGTGGAAATGGTTTTAGTGTTTGTGGTTAAAAGATTTTGGATCATTGGTTTATATATATAAGCCTTTTTTTTTTTATATTCAGTATTTAGTTTTGTACCCTTGCTTTGTAGCATAGTACTTGTTGATTAATGTTATGCATTTTCTTTAACTACATCATTCTTGTCCCTTTGTTAGATTTTATATCCTTAATGCAATTACCTAGAATTGTTGCATTGGTTGAGTGTTGGACATGCAAATGATACTTTGCATTGTGCTTATTAGCTTGCATGTTCAGATGTTCACTCCTTGTGTGAATGAGCATTGTGGTCACTATTTATAGTGATTGTTTGTTTTTGGTTAAGCCATAGTTTATTACTTTAGTCCATTTTGCTTGATCGCATTGTGCTTGCTCCATATGCATTACAAGTTTTCTACTTTCAATGATCAAATTGTGTTGTTGTTTTTTAGGAGATACTTGTTCTTATGGTTCAAGAGCTACACAGATTCTAGAGTTAGGTGTGAGTGAGTTTTGCTCAACTATTCCCAACTCACATGTTAAGTCTAAAGTTTGTTTTAGGGTTTTGTCACAGAATAGCCAAAGGGGGAGATTATAAGGTTGAATTTAATCAATCATCTTGTTGGCTTTATTCTGTGCCAAATTCACTTGTAATTTAGCATTTAGAAAACCTGTATTTAGGTAGGAATCATGTAAGGGTAGTGTGTGAGAGAGTGTGAAGAAAAGCTCAAGTTTGTGCACTCAGCAAGGGACTCGCAACTAGATCTCGCGGCTTGCTTGCAGCTTGTAAGTCACCAAAGGATGCGCACGAGTGAAGCATGCAGAGGAGCTGAATAGTCACACCAGCTGGAGCATTACAGGACAAAAAGTCCAACTTGGCCATTCAGTTAACTCGCGGCTTGGACTCGCGACTCAATCAAGTCGCGAGGCCAAGCTGCCAATCCACTCCATTTGTGAAAAACTGACTCTTCGCATTCCATACACACACCAGTATAAATACCCCTTATACCTACAAAATGTAGAGAGCTTCTAGAGAGAATTTTGAGAGAGAAACCCTAGAGAAAAACAAGATTGACTCACCCATAATCTTCATCCTTTGATTCTCCAAATTCCTCTACTCTCACCCTCTCCATTGTTAAATCCTTGAGAGGTACATTAGCCAAAACCTTTTCTCACCATACCCATATCTGTGAGGAGGCTATTTGGTGCTTGGGAAGCAGTGAGGAAGGGACAAATGGATATTGGTTAATGTTATGGGTTATCGTAGAATTCAGTAAGCTAAAGAAGTCAAAGGTTTGACGTAACCTCATTGAAGCAAGAAGCTTGGAAGGTTTAGGTACACTGGGTAGATTAGGCCTGGAGGGTCTTCTGCTGTTCATGTATCCCAACTTCATTCTTTAGTGTATTATTGACCGCTTGGAGGGTGGCAAAGAGGTTTTACGCGGAGGAATTTGGTTTCCTCTTCGATAACACATCGTTGTGTTGTCCTTGTGTTCGCATCTTTTTTCCCTTAATCTTTGCCATTTAATTTCTTCTGTGGTTGTGATTTTATTTGGTTTAGATTGTTTTATCAATTCTATTTTAGCTTATGCTCATGTTCCACACATATATTGTTTGATAGTAAGCTTGAATTGGTAATTTATGAATTGGGAGTCTAAACATTCAAGGTGTTTTATACACTAATTGAACATTCACGAACGTTCTGCTAAAAATTTTTGTTTTAAAATATATTTCATATGGTGTGAGTTCAATCCTTAAAAAATCAAATTTTGGTTAAAAATAAGTGTTAGTAGCAAGTTATTCACGAGACTTAATCGCTTTGACAATGTATTGAAAATTGACCTCTGTTCACCATTTTGACGATAAACAATTAATGATAAGGAATTTGCAAATGTGGTCTAAATCTTTTAGAAAGTACACATCCCGAGATTGAATTTGAATTCAAATTTTGAATTTTTTCGACAAAAATCTAGAGAATTATTGTCACTTGAATAGTGTCCACTAGTTACCCAAAATTCCAATTCCACCTATGTGTCGTTAGAAGGGTGTATAATTGGAAGTCGAACATTCTATTGACAAATTCGGTTTTAAAATATTTATCCAATAGCGCGAGTTCAATCCACAAAAAATCAAATTTTAGGTGAAAATATGTGTTAGTAGCTAGTTATTCACAAGACATAATAAATTAGAAAATGCGCTAAAAACTATCCTTTGTTCACCGTTTTGACAATAAACAATTACCAATAAGGAATTTGCGAACGCATTCTAAATCTTTAAGGAAGTACACATCCTGAGGTTGAATTTGAATACAAATTTTGAATTTCTTTGACAAAAATCAAGAGAGTTATTGTACTTTGAATATGGCCCATCTAGCTACCCGAAATTCGATTTCCACGTATGCGCCGATAGGAGGGCGTAAAACTGGAAATTGAACGTTTCGTTGAGAAATTCAGTTTTAAAATATTTTTCATATAGCGTGAGGTTAATCCATAAAAAATCAAAATTTGGGTAAAAATATGTGTTAGTACCTTGTTATTCCTGAGACTTAATTGCTTTGAAAATGTGCTAAAAACTAACCTTTGTTCACCCTTTTGACAATAAACTTCAAACGATAAGGAATTCCCAGACACAGTCTAAATCTTTTAGAAAGTAGACATCCCAAAGTTGAATTTGAACATAAATTTTGAATTTTTTCGACATTAATAGAGAAATATATTGTCGTTTGAATATTGCCCATCTAGCTACTCGAAATTCGAATTCCACCTATGCGCCGTTAGAAGGGCATATAATTGGAAGTCGAACATTCTGTTGATAAATTCAGTTTTAAAATATTTTTCCAATAGTGTGAGGTAAATCCATAAAAAATCAAATTTTGGGTAAAAATATGTGTTAGTAGCTAGTTATTCACAAGACTTAATCGCTTTGAAAATGTGTTGAAAATTGACCTTTGATCACCATTTTGACAATAAACTTTAAACGATAAGGAATTCATTGACACAGTCCAGATCTTATAGAAAGTAGACATTGCAAGCTTAAATTTGAGCTCAATTTTTTTTTTTTTTTAATACAAATCAAGAGAGTTATTGTCGTTTGAATATGACCCATCTAGCTACCTAAAATTTGGATTTCACCTTTGCGCCGATAGAAGGACGTAAAATTGGAAGCCGCACGTTCCATTGACAAATTTGGTTTTAAAATATTTCTCCTATAGCACGAGGTCAATCTGTTAAAAATCAAATTTTGGGTAAAAATATGTGTTAGTAGCAAGTTATTCACGGGACTTAATTGCTTTGAAAATGTGTTGAAAACTAACCTTTAATCACCATTTTGAAAATCAACTTTAAATGAAATGGAATTCGTAGATGCTGTTTGGATCTTTTAGAAAGTAGGTATTGCGAAGTCGAATTTGAACACAAATTTTGAATTTTTTTGATACAAATCAAGAGAGTTATTGTTGTTTGAATATGGTCCATCTAGCTACCCAAAATTTGGATTCCACCTATGTGCCGATAGAAGGGTGTAAAACTGGAAGTCGAACGTCTTGTTGAAAAATTCAGTTTTAAAATATTTCTCCTATAATGCGAGGTCAATCCATTAAAAATCAAATTTTGGAAATAATACGTGTAAGTAGCTAGTTATTCACAAGAATTAATCACTTTGAAAATGTGCTGAAAACTGACCTTTGTCCACCGTTTTGACAATAAACTTTGAACGATAAGGAATTCACTGATGCGGTCTAAATCTTTTAGAACATAGACATCACGAGCTTGAATTTGAACACAAATATTAATTTTTTTTTACAAAAATCAAGTGAGTTATTTTCGTTTGAATATGGCTCATCTAGCTACTCGAAATTCGGATTCCACATATACGCCGATAGAAGGGCGTAAAACTGGAAGCCAAACGTTCCGTTGACAAATTCGTTTGAAAATATGTTTCTTGTAGTGTGAGGTCAATCCCTAAAAAATCAAATTTTGGCTAAAAATATGTGAGTAGTAGTTATTCACAAGACTTAATCGCTTTAATAGCACTTAGAAAATTGACATTTGCTCACCATTTTGACAATAGACGCAATCTAAATTCGTTTAGACGCAATCTAAATCTTTTAGAAACTAGACATCTTGAGCTTTAATTTGAGCACAAATTTTGAATTCTTTCATCAAAACTCTAGAGAATTATTATCATTTAAATATGGCCCATCAAGCTACCCAAAAAAATTTGGATTCCACCTATGCACCGATAGAAGGGTGTAAAATTGGAAGTCGAACGTTCCGTTGACAAATTTGGTTTTAAAATATATTTCATATGGCATGACTTCAATCCTTAAAAAATCAAATTTTGGTTAAAAATAAGTGTTAGTAGCAAGTTATTCATGAGACTTAATCACTTTGAAAATGTGTTGAAAACTGATCTTTGTTAGAAAATGTGTTGAAAACTATCCTTTATTCACCGTTTTGACAATAAAAAATTAACGATAAGGAACTCACAAATGCAGTCTAAATATTTTAGAAAGTACACATCCTAAGGTTGAATTTGAATGCAAATTTTGAATTTCTTCGACAAAAATCAAGAGTGTTATTGTCATTTGAATATGGCCTATCACTGTACCCGAAATTCGGTTTCCACCTATGCGCCGATATGAGGGTGTAAAACTGGAAGTCGAACATTCCGTTGACAAATTTGGTTTCGAAATATTTTTCATATAATTCGAGATAAATCCATAAAAAATCAAATTTTGGGTAAAAATATGTGCTAGTAGCTAGTTATCCAGGAGACTTATTTGCTTTGAAAATGTGTTGAAAACTAACCTTCATTCACCGTTTTGACAATGAACTTTGAACGATAACTAATTCACAGACACGGTCTTAGTCTTTTAGAAAGTCACATCCCTAGCTTGAATTTGAATACAAATTTTGAATTTTTAAGACGAAAATCAAGAGAGTTATTGTTGCTTGAAAATGGCCCATCTAGCTACCTGAAATTCGGCTTCCACCAATGTGCCAATCGAAGGGCGCAAAATTGGAAGTCGAACATTCCATTGAGAAATTCGATTTTCAATTATTTTTCCTATAGCTTGAGTTCCATCCATAAAAAATCAAATTTTTGGTAGAACTATACGTTACTAGCTAGTGATACATGAGACTTAATCGCTTTGAAAATGTATTGAAAACTGACCTTTGTTCACCGTTTTGACTATAAACATTAAACGATAAGGAATTCACAGACTTGGTCTATATCTTTTGGAAAGTAGACATCTCGAGCTTGAATTTGAACACAAATTTTGAATTGTTTTCATACAAATCAACAGATTTATTGTCTTTTGAATATGGCCCATGTAGCTACCTGAGATTCGGATTCCACCTATGCACCAATTGAGGGGCGTAAAACTAGAAGTCGAACGTTCTGTTGAAAATTTTGGTTTTAAAATATTTTTCCTATAGCACAAGGGTAGTCCATAAAAAATCAAGTTTTGGGTAAAACTATGTGCTAGTAGCTAGTGATTCACGAGACTTAATTGCTTTGAAAATGTTCTGAAAATTAACATTCGTTCACCGTTTTGACAATAAACTTTGAACGATATGGAATTCATAGATGTGGTCTAAATCTTTTAAAAAGTAGACATCTAGAGAGTTATTGTCGTTTGAATATGGCCCATCTAGCTACTCGAAATTCAAATTCCACCTATGCGCCGATAAAAGGGCATAAAACTGGAAGTCGAACGTTCTGTTGACAAATTTGTTTTTAAAATATTTTTCCTATCATGTGAGGTCAATCCATAAAAAATAAAATTTTGGGTAAAAATATGGGTTAGTGGCTGGTTATTCACAATACTTAATTGCTTCAAAAATGTGCTGAGAACTGACCTTGGTTCACCATTTTAATAATAAACATTGAATGATAAGGAATTCCAGACATGACCAAAGTCTTTTAGAAAGTAGACATCCTGAGCTTGAATTTTAACTTAAATTTTGAATTTTTTCGACATAAATCAAGAGGGTTGTTGTCGTTTGAATATGGCACATCTAGCTACCCAAGATTCAGATTCCACCTATGCGCCGATTGAGGGGCGTAAAACTGGAAGTCTATCGTTCCGTTTACTAATTAGGTTTTAAAATATTTTTCCTATAGCGTGAGGTTAATCCATAAAAAAATCAAATTCTAGGTAAAAATATATCTATTTGAAAAAATTAGGCTTAATTCTGTTAGGCACCTCTAAACGTTCTAGACTTTAAACAAAATCTAATCCTATTTACATAACTTTGATCTAGTAATTCATATTCATATCATCTTTTGCCTCTATATAGGATCGAGGATCAAATTCATATCCTTATGGGATGACTTCACAAGTTTATCCCAAAAGTATGAATTTATTAGGTAATTTGATAATCCTCCCACTACGATATTGTACCAATATAATAGCTACATATAGATTAATGTCTTGTGGTGGATCTAATACAACCATCTCATTTCTAAATATATTTTATAGTTATCCTACAACAGATTCTGACATTTTACTTCTAGAACAATTCTACGTTTAGCTTTAAAATTATTCATAGTCATTATCTAGAAACTTTGTATTTGTACTTTACAAACACCTTGTTATCTTTATGACTACTAAAACAATCTTCCACAATTCCTTTTAGATACCAACATAAACACACACTTTTCTACCTTTTGGTTCCAATTTGTCAGACTTCCTTTCTAGCACAAGTGTTGGACATCCCCAAAAGTGGAAGTATCATATAATAGGCTTTCACCAAATCCACAATTTGACAAATGTCCTAAGAAAAAAATTTTGGAATCAATCTTAGAAAATGTATAGTATTTAATTAGAATATATCTCCAAAAGGAAATAAATAAATAGAAATACTAATCATGTACATTACCATTTCTAAAAAAGTCATATTCCTCCTTCATGTATGCATTGACTTAAAGAAGTCATTGGAACTATATTCCTTTAAAATAAAGGAGCCCTAGGTCATATATATCCTCTAAATAAAATTCGTTGACTGGGAATATAACAGAAACTAATGGTTCTAAAAGCTCATCTTTCACCATTCTAGAATATCATTTAGATTAAAAGACCTAGATTTAAGTGCCAAAACATACCATACAAAAGGATGAAAACATTCTCTTTAATAGTAAAACATGTAAATTTCCATCTAGATTACAATTATGGACAATGCTTTGCTTTACCATAATGGAAACTCTTTCCTTTAGGTCATGCTTTTGAGTCTAATTTTCCTTTTTGGCAACTCCTAGGGCAACTAGCTTGCACAACTGTTTGGTATTATCATTCTTCTTCTTACCCTTACCTTTTGGTTAAGGCTTAGAATTTGAATTAAGTCATATTGATCCTAGCCTTAACTTCTATGATGTCTTCCATTGTGTAGAACTCACTTATCAACTCAAATAATATAAAAAGAATTTATTTATTTTCAAAAAAATCTGAATTGATCAAATGATTCTAAAAAGGATTTGTGGATTGTATCCACTTGAGATTAACAATTAATCTCTACATCTAAGGATTCCAATCCATAGATGAAAATATTTTCATAAAATGACATAGAATTGTAGCTTCTTAAGCTTTTCTTAGCACTCAATATGATTCATACCAAACATCTCATTTAGACTTAATATAAAGTCTAAACCTAGTGCTAACTTTTGCAAGTCATGTCGTAGCACAATTGAGATAGAAGCCAATGTAACATTTTAGCATCTCAATGAGACTATGATCACATGATAAGCTATCTTCCAAAAATGCATCATGTAAAAGAAAATTATGACAATGCTAAATTAAAACATATGTCTGCACTTCAGCTCCTTTAAGCACAATGTCCAAAATTGTTTCTTAGTCAATGTGATTCAATTAAAATAATAGCTAGAGAACAAAAATTTATGACAACTTTAATTTGAGACTATAAACATAATGACAAGGAAATTATATTTTTCCATCCACAACCATATAATATGGAACCCATAAAAAAAAAAATTTATATTAGGTGCAATGACAACCCAATCCAACAATTAATATTCCTCGGTGGCGAGGTCATACCAATCACTATGATCAAGCGAGAACTATTCTCATTATTAATGCTATCATGGTAACTCTTACCAAACAAAATAATTTTCCGCTCTTCCCTTAGCCTCTAAGTAATAATGATATAGCTCCGTTAGGAGGTTAACATTACCCTTTTTAGGACATATGTGATTCACTTGTTAGGAACATATGTCACTATTTTATATAATTGGCTAATCCTTTGACAAAACGCACTTTACTTGTAATGGGGTAGATCAAGGATATGTTTAATGCTTCAAGAAACAAGGTTTCAAGTTCAAGTGTTAACGCCATGTAAGTCTGTCCAAGATTCAAGTGTGAAGAGTGCTATTCATTAATTCTCGACAGCTAGCAATCTATCGAGCCTTAAAGAGCTGTTCCAACCTATGGCTCGACAGCAGCTCGATAGATAGGTATCTGTCGAGGTTTATGAAGTTTAGTTTTTCAAGACTATTTTTCATTCAATCCATGATTGTATGCTTGGGCTTTCTTTTCTCATAACCCTAGACATATAAAAAGATTATTTTAAGGGCCGTCATAGGTGACACAAGTTGCACAAGTGTTGAGCAAAGTTTGTTCAAGCAAATTGTGACCAGAGACAGAATTTGCCCTAGTTCATCTTTCTTGTGAAGAAGCTATTGTGTTTGTGTGCCGTAGGGTTTTGTAACCAAAGAGCTTCTCGATCTTCATCATGTGATGAACTGAAGAACTTTGCCACCAACAACTTTCTCTAATTGGTGATTGAAGTCGAGTATTAGGATCTGTGTAATTGGTTAGTCACATATTGGGAGCCGTGCATTACAAGGAGAGATTGTCACTACAAAACAAGTCCAATTGGGTATTGGTGTAAGGGTTCAGCTGTAGGTTGGTATAAGGTACTGTGATTCCTTTACTTGTAACTGCTTGTTGTGATAATAGTGGATTCTTAGGAGTGGTGACCTTAAATTCACCTGGTGGGGTTTTGCCTTGGTGGTTTTCCCCATTTGTAAACAAATCACCTGTGTCAAATTTATTTTCCGCTGCATATTTAGTTTAATTGGTGATTTGTTTATTCTATCACACGTTTGCATGTTAATTTGATTAATTAATAAACTTGGCTATATAATCAATTAATTTATCACAAGGGGTCAATACATTTTTGGTCTATCAACCATTAGTCTAGTGCACATCATTGCCTAGACTCTATGTGAGTCACCAAGTAACTCCACGATAGCGTGGTCATTCTTAATGTAAAAACACACTCCATCCATCATTAAGAAGTTTAACCTGTGGTGCCATGAATCAAACACCCTCTGTAGGGAGCAAGGCATATACGCTAAGGCGAGGTGCCTAATCACACTACTATAAACTGGCAATGGAGGCCATGAGACTCAACCCTTGAATCTCTCTCCCACTAGTGTTAGGACATATGTGAATCATGTTAGGAACATATGTCAATATAGAATTGGCTAATCCTTTGACAAAATGCACTTTACTTGTTAGGATTAATGCCCTTAAATCCTATTATATGATACTATGTATAATATTATGTATGACATTATGTATGACATGATGTATGACTTAATATTGTGATTAATAAAGTTGTTTTATTATTATATAAAATAATGGTAACATGAATATTCGGACATTATCATATAGACCATGAGATGCATATTATGTGATTTATATGAAAAGTCACAGAAGATATAAATCACAAGTTCTTTGTAAACTCATAATTTTAGTTTATAGTCGGTGATGAAATTAGGCATTTCATCTGCAAAGACTATAACATATTGTTGAAGGCTAAAATTTCACAAGAAAGCCCATTTCATGAAAAGTAAAGAAGGCCCAATTCAAGCAACAAGAAGAATCAACATTAAGGCCCAATTTATATTCAGATTTCCAGCAAAAAGGTCATCAAAAAGTCCAGCAAAATTCAGTGAAAGAACTGGGCCGGGATACCCAGAGGCTGCCAGAGGCCCGAGATCCTCAGAGGCCCGGGATCCTCAGGTAATGCAGGGCAGCTGCTGTAGGATTGAGACAACTCAAGAAAGGTACCACGAAATACAAGAAATGAAGAACAGAGATGTCCTTCTCAAGTACCCACTGGTGCAGCAAAGAATCAGAAAGTATAAAGCAAACATTCATGAACAAAGGAGCTGTACCACAAGGAACCAAGAATGAGAAAATCATACGTAGAAGCAACTGGAAGAGAACTTTCAGCCCAGCAGTAAAAGATTCCAACTATTTGGGAATAATGACAGCAAGGACAATACAAACGCAGCTGAGTTTGAAAAGTGAGAAATCTTGAAGGAAGAGAGATTAAAGGCTAGGACGCCCCGGAATGGAAAGTCAGCAAGTGACTTTTAGAGAAACAGTATTAAAAGATGAAAACCATGAGAAAAAGGGGAAGAGACCAGCCCTTGAGCAACTGTCACAGCACGAGCTCTGAGGGGCAAAAGAGAGAAATCACTAGTACCATGGAGCCCTAGCAAACACGCTATAAAAGGAAGAGAAAACCCATGTTGAAGAGGTAGAGGATTTTCAGTAGAAAGAATATCATAACAGAGTCATTAGAACTCTGTAAAATTTAAGAAAAATAGAGGAATGTCTCCCAGTATCCCAGAAACAGCCACTATAGCACATACTTGGATTCAAAAGGATTCAAACTTTGCAAGCCTTAGAGGCTTGAATAGCCATCAAAGTCTGTAATTTTTGAGCTTATTTGAACCTTGTATCACGTCTTAGTGAGCACATTTGTAATCCACAATCAAGAAAAATAATGAAATATCTCATATTATTTTGAGAATTTCTAACAATTACTTTGCATATTTCTTTACTGCTTCTTGCTGCTCAATACATATATATTCTTGCTTGCAAAGCTGAGTCCCTGCCCAAGCAAAGCCACTCGGACTTGAGTTCCAAATCCCACAAGTCTTGTGCAAAAGCATAAGTCTGTGAGAATTGGGGCCAGGATCCTCGTGACTGAATCATTCTCATAAAACTCACTTACATATATGTATGTCTATTAATATATATATATATATATATATATATATATCCTAATAGTGCAGAGAACCAGAGATTCTGGGTTCCTACAGGCCTAATAAGCCCTGGGATCCCACAACAGTACGTCCCGGGATCCCACGACAATACGCCCAGGGAGGAATCTTTTTGCCTTGAGGAGGTTTATATGACTTGCGCACAACTTGGTTCGTAATCAGCCCCCATTTAGCTGCGGTGAACCAAGCCCAGTCCACCAAAGTACAACCATTTGGCCCAGAATCCTTGGGCCTGTGTGCTAAAAAAAAAGGCACTCTCACACATATCAACTAAGATGATTTGTCTTGATCATGGAAATGAAAACTTCTAGTTGATGTGTTGATATTTTAAGAGTTAAAACATATTGAACTGGACCGTTGTGAGATTTATTATTCTCCTAACGACTGTCAAATGAATAATAAATCTTACGACTTATATTTACATGAACTCTTAATTTTGAGAGAATAATGGACCTGATCATGGAGTGTAGGTTGCTTTGATATATCAGGAGTGAGATCTAAGATAACGGTCAATACCTCAGTATGTTGGGCAGCCACATTTAGTATTGATGAAACATATATTCTCAAGATGGAATTCATAGTCTCTTAACAGAGATACAAAATATTCCCTTGAGATAAGTTTAATAGGTTTGTTATTCAGAGAGTTAGACCCAACCACTTTGGTAAGAAATTACTAAAGTATATATTTATGAAATTGGATTTCATAAATATATGATGAATAACATAAAAGAATTAAACTGAGTACTCAAGGATTAAGATGTAATAATTTATAAAGTGATAGTCCACATTCATGACTTTGTATTACTACAAATTTTTTATGAAGGGTTTGCATGTACAATAAAGTCTTGGGATGTAATTTATTAATAAGTGTAAGGTAGAATTTAATCAGCCATCTTGTTGGCTTTATTCCATGCCAAATTTACTTATATTTCAGCAATTAGTAACCCTGTATTTAGGTGGGATTGTTGTAAGGGTAGTGAGTGAGATAGTGTTAAGAAATGCTTAAGAGTGTGCAAGAAAACAAAGACTCGGGACTAGATCTTGCGGGTGACTCGCAGCTGCAAGCCGCCAGAAGATGCACACGTGCCAGGCATGCCAAAAGTTGAAACGTCATGCTAGTTGGAGCACTACAGGACAAAATAGGACAACTGGTCGTTTTGTTATCTCGCGGCTGGATCTTGCGACTCAGTCAAGCTGCAAGGCCAAGCCGCGAGCCAACCCTGTTTTGAAAAACCTGACTCTTCACATTTCATTCTCACCCCAGTATAAATATCCCTTATATCCATGAAAGAAGTAGAGCTTCTAAAGAGAATTTTGAGAAAGAAACCCTAGTATTATACAAGATTGATTCATCCACAATCTTCACATAAGAGACTCTTCAAATTCCTCAAAACTCTTCCTCTCCATTGTTAAACCCTTGAGAGGTCTTTTTACCAAAACCTTTTCTCACCATATCCATTACTGTGAGAGGGCTATTTGGTGTTCTGGGAAGCAGTTAGGAAGGAACCAATCTACATTGGTTGATGCTATGGTCAAGTAGTGGAATCCGAGAAGCTAGAAAAGAAATAGGTTCAGCGCAACCTTGTTGGAGCAAGAAGCTTGGAGGGCTTAGGTACATCGGGTAGATTAGGATTGGAGGATCTATTGCTATTCATGTATCCCAACTACATTTTCTAGTGGATTACTTACCGTTTGGAGGGCGGCAAAGAGGTTTTACGCCGAGGGCTTCAGTTTCCTCTTCGATAACACATCGTGTGTTGTCCCTGTGTTTGCATCTTCCGTCCCTTAATCTTTGCCTTTTATTTTCGGTTGTAGATGTGATTTTAATTGGTTTAGATTGTTAACTAGTTATGTTTATAGCTTGTGTTCATTTTCTGCACACTAGTTGTTTGTCCTAAAGTTTGAATTGGTTATTTTGTAATTAGGGGTCTAAACGTTCAAGGGTATTTTATACACTATTTGAACTTTCAATAAGGCCTAGAGTGCAATTATATTTATATAGTGGTATTAAATATAATTAATGGTAACTTTGGACTTGTCAAAAGTTGACAGAAAAGCCCAAGACCCATTGGAGCTAGTGTCTTATTTGTTGCCTTTTGGTCCCACTCCAAACCACATACTAAAGCCCAATTGGAAAAGCCCATTGGCTAGCCCAATTAGATAATCAGTAATATTGAGAGAAACATACAGAATTTTACAAGAATATGAAATGGTATGTATGTGAGTGTTGGTCACTCTTTCATTCTCTCTAGAACATACAACTAATTGAGAGACCACACTTCTTGGGTATAAGTGGAATTGGAGTGAAGATTGAAAGTATTCTTAAGAACTTTTGATCTTTGGTTTTGAATTTCACCGCACCAAGGTACACTTTTTTATTCTTAAACTCTGAAACTTACATAATGCATGTTATCAATTGTGAATGAAGTAGATCCATTAATTTTTTCCGTTGCGTACACGATATCCATCATTACTTGTATTTGGGTAGATCTAGGAAGGGTTTAGTACTTCAATGAACAAGAGTTCAAATCTAGTATTGAAGCTATGAAAATATGTCCAAGAAATAAGTGAAGAAGTGTTGATTCATTAAAGCTTTACAGCTTTTAACAGATAGTTATCTATCGAGGTTTAATAAGTCTCGACAGATACTATCCATTGAGGTCTCAATAGCTCTTGATAGATATAGTATCTATCGAGAATTACAAAATTCAGATTTCCAAATCTAATTTTCGGCCCATGCTTATGTACTTGTGTAGGGTTTCTTTTCTCACAACCCTAGACATATATAAGGCTTATTTTAAAGGCCGTCACAGAAGAGAATACAAGGAGAACACATGAAAAATGTGATAGAAGCCTTATTTTCTTTGAAAGAAGCCACTGTGTCTTTGCACCTTACGGTTTTGTAACCAAGTGCTTTTTGATCTTCATTGTTGATAAAGTTGCAGCCAACATCTTCTTCAAGTTAGTGTGTTAGTCACGTACTGGGAGCCGTGCATCATTGGTTAGTCACGTACTAGGATCCGTGTAAAAAGGGTGGCGTTCATATATTGAAGAGTTCAGAGGTTTTGAAGCGGTAGAAGGTTTCTGTTGTAAGTTCATCTACGGAGATTGTAGAGTCTAGGGACAAAGGTTTTGTACTAGATCAGAAACTTCTCTTTACTATGGTGAATTGCTTTTTGGAAAGGTTTTCCCTCCAAGTTTTTTACTATGAAACTAGTTTGTTTCATTGGTTTTCCTGGGTCATCATATCTTGTCTTATTTATTTTTCTACTGCATGATATTGACATGATATTAATGTTAGTTTGTTTTAACAAGGTTTATTTATAATAAGTCTAATTAACAACTTGGGTTTAAAACTTGTTAATTTTATCAATAGGAGTCTAAATTTCCCAACAAGTGGTATCAGAGCAGGCAGGTAGACTCTGATTGGATTAATTTCTTAAGTGTATAGATCTAGGATGTGTTTAATACTTCAAGGAACAAGGTTTCAAGTTCAAGTGTTAAAGTCATGCAAGTCTGTCCAAGAAACAAGTGTAGAAGTGTTGCATTTTAAATTTTGACAGCTAGCTCGATAGCTAGTATCTATCAAGGTTTAAAAGGCTGCTGAAGCCCGATGCTCGATACCGTCTCAACAGATAAGCTATCTATCGAAATCTATGAAATTCATTTTTTCAAAGCTGATTTCACTCCAATCCGTGAGTATGTATTTAGGCTTTCTTTTCTCATAACCCTAAACATATATAAGGATTATTTTTAAGGGCCATAAAAGGTTGCACAATTGTGCAAGTGTGAAGCAAAGTTTTGTTCATGCAAATTGTGATCGGAGACAAAATGTGCCCTAGGTCATCTTTCTATTGAAGAAGCTGCTGTTTTTGTGCACCATAGGGTTTTGTAACCAAGAAGCTTCGTAATCTTCATTATCTGGATAAACTGAAGAACTTTGCAACCAACATCCTTCTCAAGTTGGTGATTAAGTCGCGTAATAGGATCCACACATCTATTGGTTAGTCACATATTGGGAGTCGTGCATTACAAGGAGAGATTGTCACTACAGAACAAGTCTAATTGGGTATTGGGGTAAGGGTTCAACTATAGGTTGGTATAAGGTACTGGGATCCTTTACTTTTAACCGCTTGTTGTGATAATAGTGGATTCTCGGGAGTGGTGACCTTAAAATTATCCGATGGGGTTTTTGTCGTGTTGGTTTTCCCTATTCGTAAACAAATCACCATGTCCTTTAATTTTCGCTGCATATTTAGTTATTTGGTGATTTGTTTGTACTGTCACGCATATTGTATGTTAATATGATTAATTAATCAACTTGGCTAATTAATTGGTTACTTTATCACATGTAGTCAATACATTCTTGGCCTATCACCTATGAAGGTACCAAGGTAGTAAAGACTGTGAACCTTCATAGTCTCACTAGTAGTTTTGAAGAATTAAGGATGGAGGAGGATGAGACCTTTGATGAGTTCTATGCTAAACTCAAGGATATTGTGAATTATGCCTTCAACCTTGGAGAATCTATAGCAAAATCCAAAATTGTTAGGAAAATCCTTAGGTAACTACCTAAAAGATTCCATGCCAAGATCACTGTCATTGAAGAAGTAAAGGACATTGATCAAATTCCTTTGACTGAGCTTGTAAGGAACCTTCAAACCTATGAGATGGGATTAGGTTTAATGGGAAAAGGTGGAAAGAGTAGAAACTTAGCTCTTAAGGGTATAAAGGAAGAGATTGAGGACTCTGAAGATGAAGATGAAGATGAGGATGAGGATGAGGATCTAACCTTCATAACTAATGAGATTATCAAGCTTCTTCAATTTAGGAAAAAGGATAAGGGCAAACCTCCTAGGAAATCTAAATCCTCAAGGAAAGGCAAGAATGAGAAACCCCTCATCCAATGCCATGAGTGCAAAGGTTTTGGTCATATAAGGATAGAGTGCCCAAACTACCTTATGAAGGAAAAGACCAAGAATTTAAAAGATAAAGGGTTGGTTGCTACCTGGAGTGATACTAAGAATGACTTTTCTGATGAGTATGTGGATGAATGTGGTTACGTTATGGCCTTTATTGCCTCAACCGATAAGGTGATTGTGGACAGTGCTAATGACAGTGAGGATTCTTCTGATGATGAAGTACCCAAGAAGTTGACCCTTCAAGAAGCCTATGATAAGCTATGCACTGAATTCATAAAATCTGAAAAGACTTCTCATCTTTGTAGAAAAGAGTTTAATGAGGTAAAAATTGAAAAAACTGATCTGTTAGTCAAACTAGATGAGACTACAAGGTTAGTTGAGACTCTTGTGGTGGAGAACACCTCATTAGAAGAGAAAGTCAAGAATCTTGAGATAAAACTTAGTCAAGCTAGAACTCAAATAGAGAGGATGTCTAGTGCAAAGCTTGATGAGGTATTGAGTGCCCAAAAGCCTAGTTCTGATAAGACTGGCTTAGGATATGCCGTTTCCTCTAGCCTCGCCTCTTCCACGACTTTTGGTTCAAGGACTATCTTTGTGCCCTAATCTGAGAAAGGTGATAAAGGAATGAAATCCAAAACTGATTTGGCTAATTCTAAATCCTTTGTTAGACATCATGTTTGTCACCATTGTGGTATTTCTAGACACATTTGTCCTAATTGCTTTAAGTTGTATCCTCAAAAGCAAGTGTCCAAATGATCATAGGTTTCCTCTCAAGGACCTATACCTTTGTTTGGAGAGTTATTAAAATTTTTGAGCTTTTTAACTCAATTTCAGGAGAATTTTAATTCTTCTATGTCCTTTAGTAGACATACTAAGACACGTGTCTTTTCATCTTCATGGCCAAAGACTCGTGTTGTGTGGGTCAGAAAGGAGCCTAAGACTTAATTTTCTTTTCTATTGTCCTCTACTTTTAATTCTTTCTATCTAAAGTAGGACTCTCTTTGCTTGATTTCTT
The DNA here is from genome assembly GCA_029955605.1 of Quercus engelmannii. Taxonomy (NCBI): domain Eukaryota; kingdom Viridiplantae; phylum Streptophyta; class Magnoliopsida; order Fagales; family Fagaceae; genus Quercus; species Quercus engelmannii. The sequence continues at coordinate 378,994 of JARPSG010000005.1, read as the reverse complement.
ATCTATATTTGGAATCATGCTTTCATGCATCTACATCTTTCTTTCATGCTTTCATGTTGTTTGGCTATTTTTATTTGGTTGTTTAGTCTTTATTTTGTTTGTTATCAAAATAAAAAGGAAAAAAATCAGAAAAAAAAAAAAAAAAAAAAAACAGCGTGTGTTTATGTACATTGGTACTTGTGTACCTTGGATGGTCATTGAAACAAAGTTTTCTAAATTTTGTATCTTTTGTAGCTTAGATGAGCATCTCTATGCACAACTAAGCAAGTGAGCTTTGTGGCTCGTGGTTGTGATGAGTAAGATTAAGTTATCTCTTGTACTTAACACTCGTATCACTCTTTTTGACAAAAAGGACTAGAAAATCTTAAGAGAAAGGCATAAATAACCATCTCACCATTGTTGCCCACCAATCATGAAATGACATCTATATGTTTCAACATAGCAAAAGTGCAATGTCAAAATCTCAACATAATTGGGTATTTCTTTTCTTTCTCTTATATGCCCATGCATGGTTTGCTCAAAAGAAAAATATGCAAAGAAAAATAAAAGAAAAAAGAATAAAAATGTTTTTTATATGATTGCAAGCGTGTCTTCTAGGAGATATGAGAGTTATAGGATGTACCTCAAAGGTGATAGTCCCCATCAAATAGTTATAATTGTGTGTGAGTTAAAGTGATTTTCTCATATCTCAAATCGTCATAACATGTAGATACTTATGCAATCTTGCGATGATTTCCACACACAACATGCAATATTCTTTGCTACTCTTGATACATGTGCAGATACAATGTGATTTGGCCATCACAAGGAATACAAGTGTCAATGTATACTCACTAAACTGTCTTGACTCGTTTTTGAAATATAAAATTGGTTAGACTTGTTTTGTGTGTGTGTGATTTGGATCTAAATTCTTGACATTTTTCTTGTTGAGAGATATTTTTGAGAGCTTAAAATTTTGTTTGGATCATTGGTTGAGTAGCATGTTTGATTGCATTCATGTCTATTTTTTTTCTTCTTTGAAAAACTGTTTTTGTACATCTCGACCGCTTCTCGATACCTCTCGACAGATTGCTATCCATCGAGCCCCCTTTTTTTTTTGTCTCGACAGAATTAACACAATCTCGATCCATCGAGCTTTCTGGACTTTGTCTTGATAGTTTCTCGACAGATTCTCGATCCATCGAGAAAGTTTCTGTCTACTCGATAGATGCTTGATAGCTGTTCAATCCATCAAGGTTGGCATCTGCTTGATAGCTGCTCGACAGCTTCTCAATCTATCGAGATCCTCTTGCATGCATTGTTCTTCACATGTTTTGCATCTTTCTATTATCTTGTCAGCCATAGCATCTTGTTTCATTACATTCATGCATTTATATGGATTCTTTATACCCACTTGATCATCCTTGATCATTTTTATATTTCTTGGGTGAAGCTTTCTAGCTTCTTGTACCCTTTGTCAATCATGACAAAAAAGGGGAGAAAATGTGGTTTCTTTTAAAGATTTTACATGTTAGGGGAAGAAATACATGCCTCTGTAAGGGGGAGTTGTGTTTCATCTTGTTAGGGGGAGTGTTTACCTCCTTGTTGTTGTAGGAGTGATAACGCCTTAAAATGTATACTTGTTATATATTTATGTGGGCATTATCTCCTTATTACTATGCTTAATTTGTATAATTAAGCCATGATTTGCATTAGTCCCTATTATTTATCTTTACATAATTTCTTGAATAAGATGCTATTCATTGTGTGTAATTTTCTACTTTCAGGAAATCATGTGAGAAAGATGAGTTTACAAGAATTTGTAAGAGAATGGAGGCCAAACTAGAATTAAAGTGGAGCTAAAGGACCATGCTTAAATGTCTAAGGAGGTGCAGCTTGAGTTCTTAGATCGTCTACCATGATTGGAAGCTTCAAATAAGGAAAGAAATCAAAGAGGCTGAATCTGAAAAGGAAAAATCTTATTTGAGGACTGATCATTATTTTGGGCGTATCTCCCTCCTCAAAAATTCAATTGATACAAGGCCAGATTGGTTGGAACCGTGACTTAAATATCTACAACTTTCCAGTTTTGGGTTTTTCGAAATTCTCAATTTTTGAAGGCTGAAATTAACTCACAAGTTACTGCTGTAAACTTGGACGGAAATTAAAATAGTAAATGTTTTGTTTTCTTTGGACACTTTTTATATTAGTGTTTTGAAGGAGGCTATGTAGAACAAATTTTCCTTTCTCTAATGGCAGCCTAAACTCTTTGTTAGGGCTAGGGGTTATGTTTATTCTATACGATATGAATATTCAATGTGATTCTTTCTAGGATTTTATCGACAACATATTTGATTGTTCAATTAAATTTCTTTTGATGTATTAGTTGTTCCATGCTTTCAATAAGTTCAATCATGTTTTTCTTATTGTTTAGATGAATTTCTAACAGTTTCAAACAGAAATCAGGGTTTAAAGTGAATGGGTTTTTTTGAAAACTTTTCTAACTACATTATTAATCGAGGTTATCATGCGTTCTTGAATTGTCTCAATTCAACCGAATCATAAATTTTTAATTGTATAAGAACAATCAATTATAAAATATATAATTTCTTAGATCACAAAGAATTTCATATCGATATAGGGAAACACCTCGATGCCCTAGTATTTACATTATTGATTTAAATCAGTTTTTATTATTATTCTTGTTAACAATCACCAAACAAAATTATTTTTCTTCTTTACCCAAATTTTTGTTTAATTATATTATCATTGAATCTATCCTGCTCCTTGTGGTTCGACCTCGGTACTTCGAGAATTCTATTGTTATGATCACCTGCACTTGGGAGTGAGCAAGCAAGGAGCATCTTTTAGCTTCTTTTTCTTGCACACCGGTCTTGTGACCATTGTTACATACATTGTGCTTATCTTTGATATATATATATATGTGTGTGTGTGTGTGTGTGTGTGTGTGTATGTATGTATATATGATGATGTATGTCTTTTTCACCTACCTCTACATGTGTTGTTTCTTTTCTCTCTTTATACACATGTTTCTTATTAATTGTATGCAATCTTATGTTTCAGTTTCACACTAAGATGCCTTGATAAGTTTTGTTTAAAGTGTCAAAAATACAGGTTGTCAAAGTCTTCCATGCCATGAACTCTCTTCTTGTAAATTTTTCAAGAGTTAATATTAGGATAGATTTTATTGTATTCAACAAGTGAATATGAGTTGAGTGATTTATGATTTCTCTCATATGTTCATTTGTTTGTTGTGGTTTTGTCACAGATTGCAAAAGAGGGAGATTGTTAGGACATATGTGAATTATGTTAGGAACATATGTCAATATAGAATTGGCTAATCTTTTGACAAAACGCACTTTACTTGTATTTGGGTAGATCTATGATGAGTTTAGTACTTCAAGGAACAAGAGTTCAAGTCTAGTATTGAAACCAAGCAAATTTGTCCAAGAAACAAATGAAGAAGTGCTGATTCATTAAAGCTCAACAGCTCTCAACAGCTCTCAACATATAGATATCTATCAAGGTTTAATGAGTCTCGACAGCTCTTGATAGATATTATCTATCGAGGTCTCGACAGCTCTTGACAAATACAGTATCTATTAAGAATTACGAAATTCAGATTTCCAGATCTGATTTTCGGCCCATGCTTATGTATAGAGTTTCTTTTCTCACAACCCTAAACATATATAAGGCTTATTTTAGAGGCCGTCACAGAAGAGAATACAAGGAGAACACATGATAAAGGTGACTGATGCCTTATTTTCTCTGAAAGAAGCTACTGCGTCTTTATGCCTTAGGGTTTTGTAACTAAGTGCTTCTTGATCTTCATTGTTGATGAAGTGAATAACTTTGCAGCCAACATCTTCTTCAAGTTGGTGTGTTACTCACATACTGGGAACCGTGCATCATTGGATAGTCACGTACTGGGATCTGTGCAGAAAGGGTGGCATTCAAATATTGAAGAGTTCAGAGGTTCTGAAGCGATAGAAGGTTTCTGTTGTAAGTTCATCTACGGAGACTGTAGAGTCTAGGGACAAAGGTTTTGTACTAGATCTGAAACTTCTCTTTACTATAATGAATTGCTTTTCGGGAAGGTTTCCCCCCAGGTTTTTTATTGTGAAACTAGTTTGTTTCATTAGTTTTCCTAGGTCATCATATCTTGTCTTATTTATTTTTCTGCTGCATGGTATTGACATGATATTGATGTTAGTTTGTTTTAACAAGGTTTATTCATAATAAGTCTAATTAACAACTTGGGTTTAAAACTTGTTAATTTTATCAACTGGGGTCTAAATTTCCCAACAACTAGAAATTTTTAAACAAGTAGATTGTCTTAAAATCATTATGATCTCATCACAATTTTAACCCTACACATTAAATGTGTTTAATTGTTTAAATTCAATGTGATCTGACTAGGTCACATCACAATAGCGTAACGAACATTCGCATAATCACAAAGAAGTTTAATCATGTAATCCGCGAAGTAAATACCCTCTGCATGAAATGCAAGGCTCAAGGCCAAGACCAGTACCTACTTACATTACAATAAACTTAACAAAAGGGTTGTTTTGAATCCAACATTCCCACCTACTATTTGGGTTTTCTTTAGACTATTATGATCTCATCACAATTTACAACCTTGCATTTGTTAAAGACTCTAATCTCATTAGAATCACTAACTAAAATGGAAGTCCTAAACTATCCTTATACTTTAATGGATCAAAAATTAGTTATAAAGAACTCTATCCTTAACTTACTTGATAAAGGATTCTAATCTTGTTGGAATCTATATAACTTTTAATTAGAGCTTTGATCTCATTAATAGCTTCTAATTAAAATAAATCAAGGACTTTTAATCATACAACAATTCCAATCTCATTAGAATGTTTCTTAAAAGACAAGTCCTAAACAATTTAGAACTAAGAGTTCTATTTAACTAATATCTTTTAATCTCATTAGGCCTCTTAGTTAGATATTGATTAATAAATATCCTTAACTTTAAAAGACTATAAAAATTAATCACTTTATATAGAATTATGTGCAATCTCATTACACAGAGCCTTACTTTTTATCAAAGTAAACAAGTGAAAATTCAAAATTCAGTGCCTTCAGTCGGTCGAATCTTTTTCTTGATCGATCAAAAACTTGAGAAATTTCATCACAAAGCTCTTCCTAATTCGATCGATTCTCGATTCCTGTTCAATTGATCGAGACTCGTGAAACTGAATTTATAAGAAATTTTCAGGTAACAGTTTTTGATGTTTTTACTAGTTTCCATCAAAAAAACTTTTTGATTTTATAAAGAAGATTTATAGATCAAACATTAAGGTTTTCAAGATCAAGATCAAGAACCTTAAAAATGCTGGAAACCCTTGAAAATAAAATCCTAAACCCATTAGGAATATATTTCATTAAAGGACTTCAACAAGTAAAGAAAACTACTTTAATTTTAGCATTAACATAAACTGTTTGACTATAAATATATAATGCAAGACAAGCAACAATACACATTCATCATTCCTATCTTAATATATATAAACATGAATTGATATCAACCAATGTTATTAATTCCGTTTTGAACCCCGTTTCGGTTTGTTTAGTGGAACAGAATATTTCAATAATGGCCTATATCGGCGTACTATTTCAGGTTGTTTCGGGGTTCCTAAAATATATATATATATATATATATAATTATATATATGAACACACACGTATACAACCTATAACTTACAATTTACTGTGTAAGTATTGTGAAAATGTTATCACTATAACATTTTTCTAATAATAATATTTAAAAAAAAATAAATTAATATTAATATAAAGTTATAAACCATTGTTCACAATGAGGAAAATAAAAATAACACCTCTGACTGACATTTGCTTCTGGATTTTTTAACTTTCTTTGTCATTTCCAAAGTTACTCACGTGATGGGCTTAGAAAAGTTGAAATTTGAAATCAATAAAAGAGGATAGAATAGAAATAGACTCTAGAAGACACCAAGACACTCAAGACAATAGAAAATAAAAGAACAAAGGACCAGTCCCACTAACTAGTGGATACAAAACGGAGAAGAAGAAGATAAAGAAGAAGATGAAGAAGTGGGCTGGGACGTTGGGTTCATTCAGGCAAACGGCGGGCCGATGTCGTTTGGACCTTTACTCTGTGTGTGTGTGTGTGTTTGCTTTTTTTTTTTTTTTTTAATAACAGGCCAAATCCTGTACTGGCCGGAATTTACATCTTGGCCAAAATTGGTTGAAATTGTCCGAAATGGCCTGAAATCTAACCCGAGGTGGAACGTGAGGTATTCTGGTATCGGTTTGCATACTGAATCGAAAAATTCCAGCCATTTCGGCCGGAAAATAACAATCATATCCCCAAGCCAAAACATGGTTTGTACATCCGCACATTAATATATATATATATATATATATATATATATATATATTAATCAATCCAAGGATATAAGCTTATCCGAAAGAGTAATACTTATTTATCATAATAAATGCTCATGTAAAAAACAAGTAATACTTCATAACAGGTAGTTGTAATCTTAAAATAATAATAATAATAATACCCATCAGATCTTGTTTATAAACTATCTCAATAAACCCACTTGCAAGATATGTAGATAGTGTCCTACACAAATACAAACACCAAAAAACACATGGCATAAGACAAAAACTACAACTGTGGCCTTAAACAACAATTAATATATCTCATATATTAATCACGGGACATGGGTTTAAAGTTTATAGAACAAAACATTATGCAAGAAAAAAACTACTGCAGAATTTTGAAACACCAAGAAAATGGTTTTCTTTAATTCTAAAAATCAACCACATGTTATACAAGCATGATATTGAAGTTTGCTTTGATACCAATTGTTGGAAAAACTGGTTTTTCATCTCATACAAAACCCACAGCGGAAGCAACACAAGGATCTACTTCATTCATGGGAGATAACATGTAACCTTGAATTCTAGAACAAATAACAAAAAGTGTACCTTGATGCAATAAAATTAAAAAACAAGACTTGAGAGTACCTTCAATCTTCATCCAAATTCCACATGGCGCCCAAGATGAGTGGTCTCTCAATCAGTTCTTAAGTACGTTGATTTTCCAAAAGAAATGTGTTTTCAAAGACACTGCAAAGAAAAACTGTTTTCTCTTCTTTTAATCAGACGTACTTTTTTAACTACCTTAACAGTTACTTTATTTAATAACTCTTATTAAATAAATAACTGATTATCTAATTGAGTTAGCCTTTTGGACTAGCGTAATTGAGCTTAAGTGTGTGGCTTGGATGGAACCAAAGGGACTAAAAAGGCTCTAGCTTCATTGAGCTTCAGACTTATCCGTCAACTCTTGACAAGTCCAAAGTTATCATTAATTATATAACAACTATCACCATAGAAATATAATTGCACTATAGAAATATAATTGCACTCTAGGCCTTATTAATAAATTATATCTCAAGACTCTATTATAATATCATTTGACTCATCTATGAAATATCCATAGTGAACAAAGTTGTAATTAAATTGTCATTTTGTAAACAATTATTTTATTCCTTAATGAGTCCCCGGTTTAATCTTTTAGTTATTCATATTTATGAAATCTAATTTCAATAAATATAAACTTTAGTAACTCCTTACTAAAGTGGTCGGCCCTAAATAACCAATTCCCATTAAACTTATTTCAAGGGAATATTTCGCGTCTTTATAGAAAGAAATTATGGATTCCATCTTGAGAATATGTGTTTCCTCAACACTACGTGCTGTTACCCAATATACTAAGATTTTGACCGTTAAATTAGATCTCACTCCTGATATATCAAAGTAATATACATTTCATGATTGAGTTCACTATCCTCTCAAAATTGAGAGTCTATGAAATTAGAAGTAGTGAGATTAATTATTCAGGTGACAGTTGTTAATTGAATAATTAATCTTAAAGCGGTCCAGTTCAATATGTCTTACACACTTAAGACACATCAATACATCAACTAGAAGTCTCCACTTCCATGATCAAGATAAATCATCTTAGTTGATGTATTATAATCTTCGTAGATGAAATGCCAATTTCATCACCGATTACAAACTACGTTTTTAGTTTACAAGGAACTTGTGATTTATATCTTCTGTAACTAAATCACATAAAATGCATCTCAAGAACTATGATAATGTCCGATTAGTTCATTTATAAATAGTCTCATATAATTAAACAATTTAATTATTTATAACATGCTAATAAATTGGATTTTAGGGCATAAACCCTAACACTAACACCATATTAAAATAAAAGAAAAAAAGAAAAATAAAAGTCATAAAAGGAGGAGAGTGGAAGAAAAGAAAATTATGTGGTTCGCCTAATGACTTATGCCAGCACCGAAAAGCCCTTAGCAGCTACTTATATTTTACAGTGAACCATAAACTAAAGTTAATTTAAGAGAATCCCTTAATTGGACTAATGTTCATTAATGATATCAACATGTGCTAAATGTGATCTACATGATCCACTAACAAGAAATAGTTCAGATTTGAAAGAATCACAAACCAAATAATAGGCCAACCTTGAGCGACTGTTTTATTTCCGTAATGCAATGACATGCTCAATTACATTGTGAATGGTTTTTGGACTTGTTGACTAAAGTTGAGAGGATCAATCTTGATATTCCTTTCGAAGCCCTACAAAGGGTAACATTATATTTTCATCTACCCTCTAGGTTCCTTTCTGGCAAAGTACTAACCCAGAAAAAAATGTGCTAGTATTTTATTGCTAGAGTTTATCTTGCACTATATGCTGGAATATAGAGGTACACCTTGTAAAAATCAAACTATGTTTAATTATATTTAAATTAATTATTTATCATTGACATTTTTTTTATCAAAATTATTACTGGAAAATTCTAGTAACACAATAAAATCTCAACATTTTCGGTATACACTTGTTTTGAGTTGAAATGGGTTCTAGTAAAATCATTTTTACTTTATTTTATCTTGATTTATGGTGAGGTGACACCCCAATTGTAAAATTTTTTGACATTTTCGTCTAATCGTAGAAGAACTCTTATTATTGATATTTGAGAGCTTACATTAGGGCAGCTTACATGTTACTTTACTTGCAAAGGTAATCCACCAGTCTACGTAAATGCAATGTTCCTTGACATTAGCAGCATAATTAATAGTTACTAAAAAAAAAGCAAATAATACATGTAAAATTTAAAACAAACACAAATTATGTTTGAACTATTCAGTAAACATTTATCAATTGTAGGTAAAATGTTTGCAGTTGAGGGGAAATTACATAGTGATTATGCTTAATACTAGTGCATTTTTTTATTGAGAATTTCTGAACTGAAAGTGGAATTAAAAATTTCAGCAAAGAGTGGAAGTTGCAATGGCACGAATATAATGACCGGAATGCTAGCGAACACGATGGCCACAATCACTATTTGCAACTCTCCTCCTACCATAATAGTAAGGGCAGCACAAAAGGATATCATCATCGTCAAAACAGAGAAGAAAAGGGTGGAAAGACCTATTAGCAGTTTAATGGGCAAGACTACAAGAAAATCTTCTTCCGCATAGCGTGATGTGAGAATCCCTAGAAACATCAGCACTGAAGTTGAGGAAGCACAGAGAGATAATGCATCAGATATTACAAAAACCGTAAATATCTTGCGATGTAAGTAGAACGGGATGCCCGTATTCTGATCGCTACCACCAGGAACAGTGAAGGCTGCAGAAAACATAATGGTAATAATGAGAGTTCCCACTATAGTAAAAGAACTTGCTGTTTCCTTCGCCCATTTCTCCCCTTCTTTCACTAAGTCCTCGTGGTTCTGACTGAACAATTCAGAAGGCTTTTTGCCATCTATATTTAAAGCTTCTTTATACATTCGAGGCACAGTGCTCTCCACTGCCTGCAGTGATTTTGTTGAGAACTAATAAGATATGTTACCGAAGCATAGAAAAATGTTAAAACTATTAGTAATTTTACCTAAAATAAACCTTGGGAACTAACCTGAAAATAAATATAATTAGTGCCATGTCAACTAAAAAATAAGTTCTTTTAATTAGTTTTTTGTTTTTTTGTTAAAAATTATCACATCAGTTGCAAATATTATATAATGAAAATTTTTATATCCCTAATATCACTCCCAAATATATATTTTAATTGTTAAGAACATCATTGGGAAAGACTAGGATTCAGCCTACAATCTTCAATAACATTTTAACCTGGATTAGATATATAATGAATCTGCAGCAAGACATTACCTTTTTTTTTATGTTGCGGCCTACAAACGTTTTCAATCTGTCTTTGAACTTAGCCTCTCTCTCTCTCTCTCGTTCACCCTAACGTCGGCAAAATGGTTAGTATCGTGTGGTCTAAACAGAATACCAGGAAAGTAATTGGGCCAAAGCTATGTGGTCAATAGGGAAAAAGGAAGAATTTGAACGAAGAAATCTTCGTAACTCAACATACAAAAAGTTCAGAAAGTAAAAAAATACTAATAAAAACCATCAAATTATGCCAAAGAATTTGCACTGAAGGAAGTCGCTGTGGGGATCAAAACTTACCGCTTTGGTCATGACTCACCAATTTTTTACCAGAATCCTTAGTCTAGACATCCATTTAGCTAAGTTTGCTATTTATGGTAATTTCACCTTTTGTTTAAATTATCAATTTTAAAGTTATAATAAGGTTTCATTTGTTTTAGTAGGATATTTCCAAGAGTCGATGGGAATTGATATTATAATTTTCTCTTTTTCGTGGAAAACTTTCCTATTTTTTAGCATAGTTTCGGGTCTTTCGGCCACCTAGCCGACCTAGGATTTCTATTTTTATATATCGTGGTTCTAGCCTCCAAGGCATTCAAACTTAATACCATTTTTCATAAATTGCCATTCCCTTCCTTGCCAAATAAGTGACCTGTTGAAATGATATTGTGGGGGTTAAAAACGCAAAACAAGAAAGACCCTTGAATGAGTTTGAGACTAACACAGCTAATTTCTAATCGAAAAGGGCGAATCTCAAAATGGGAAGATCAGACAGAAGTTTGGAGATCACAACAAATACGAAAGACTTTTTTATTGATGAGAAATCGGTTTCCCGAGGTTGAATATAGAGGCTCCAAAGTAAAAATACAAGTTGAGACTCCTCACTTTCTCTCTCTTGTTCTTCTTAAGGTTTTTTCTAGATCCACATTCTTGTTGCTCTCCTCTTCCTTTTATAGCCATCCTCCTCTTATAGTTGTCCTGCTCTTAGCAGGATTTAGGAAGATACTTGTCCTATTAGTACCTTCTCTTGCCATTTCATAATCATGAAGATAGGCTTTGGGGGTATCTTCGCTGTTCAAGCCAGTCAATCGACATTTAATGTGGCTGACATTAGGTGAGGGAAGTCTTAAATGCAGAAGTGACTGTTACATTGGGCTCTACCTTTTCCTCAACATATTCCTGGGGAGAGCTAGTGAAGAAGGGTTTCTTTGGCAATGCAAGTGGCCATTCCTTAGTTGGGCCATGTTTCCTCGGGAAGATGGGCTTCATGGATTACGTCGGCAATGGGCCCAAAATGGTTTTCCCTTATCGAGAGGCTCTTTCCCTTCCTGTTGGGCCTTGGGCCGAACCTGTTCTGTGGATGGGGTTTCCTAGGGCTTTCTCCTCGGGTCAAGGTCTTTCGGGCAAGTTTAGGTCCATCTCCCCCCTCCCCTCCCCCCCCAAAAAATAACAACCCCCCACGTTCTCTTCTTCTTGAATGATGGAGTGAAGATCGTGGGTTGAGACGTGAGGTGTTCATTAACTATCATTGATGGGATGCGGCGCAGTCAAGCATTAAATGCCTTAGACGTGACCAATTGTTTATCTTTTCAATGAGTGACATGCGTCTCCTTAGACAGTTAGATGGTGTTTTGGGAAATCAAGGAGGCACGGGAACCCAAGATTCACTTTCGTCGTAACCCGCTCTCTCCCCTCTATAAAAAAGGGGAACCTAGAATAGTTTTTGCTTTTCTCTACTGCTAATTTCTGTGATTTCCTTTCAATAGTTTGTTTCTAAGAGATCCAAACTTCCTGAGGTGATCAACTCTCCTTCCTTCCCATATTAGTAAGTTTCCCTAATCCTTTTTTCATTTGGTTTAATTTCCTCTTTCTATTCTTTCTTTGTTTGGGTGAAAAAATGGAAAAATTTAAACCTTTGGTAGATAATCCCGAGGGGCTAGCTTCATTTTAGGTAAATTACGACATCCCAAATGACGTCGGAGTCAATTATTGTCCCGATTCAGAGGTAGAGTTTAGTAAAGGGCGAGAAACCGTAGTCATTCCTTTAGTTGCCTTTGTATACAAAGGGGGGCTCAAAATCCTCATAAGTAGGTTGCTTACCAATTTCTTAAGTCATTTCAAAATAAGCCCCGACCAATGTACCCCAAACATTTTTAGAGTAGTGAGTAGTGTAGCTGAGCTCCATAGGAGATTAGAGTTCAATTTTATCGAGCATGACATAAACTTCATCTACAACTGCCAAGACAACCGAGCTCAATAGGAGATTAGGGCTCAATCTTATCGACATGAGGAGGTGAGGCTGATCTCTTTCCTCCTGAACTACGACAAAGAAAACGAGGGGGATTTCTTGTGATCACGGGGAATTGGCACCCCGAAGAGTTGCCTAACCGATATCTGGGGGTAGAGCAGGTGGGTAGAATATTAGGTGTATTTGTTTTCTCCTATGATCTCAATTCAATATCTTTCCTTGCTAACACGTTTTCTTCTTTTCTAGTCTTTAGAAGCCTTCGCTTTCAGGGCAAATAGACAACTGATCAACTTCACAGATTTGAACAGGGTTCTACAGTCTCCAATCTATGCATACTTAGACGGCTAGTTGCTGGCGGCACATCTCATTCTCGAGTATACTCCCGTATACTGGAGTTTCTAGAACACCTCTAAGGCAATTAAGGCCGGCGACCCGCAGCTTCCGTTCATAGACGTCCACGTCAAAGGAGACGTTTACTCTGCCATGGAGATTGAATGGAGGACTAACACCAGGCAGTGTAGCAATTCTCCTCCCCCATTCACTCCGAAAGATCTCAACGTCACTGTAGCAATCCCAGTTGCTTGATCTCGGAGGAGGAGAAGAAGAAACACAGGAAACTCACCATCACAAAATGCTACACCTGTGGTCGCTATCGTGGTAGAAGGTATTCCTTTGGATATGTCATACCAAAGGAGTAATGTTTCTCTCAACCAGGTGTTGGCCATGCCCCAGCCTACCCCGGCCTAAACTCCACCTTTCGTGGTCCAAACTCTTCAACCCGTTCCGCCTGCTCAACCTACTCCTTCCATCACTGCCCCTTCCCGAGGGTCTTGAGGAAGGAGGAAATGCCCAAAAGGGAGTACCTACGGAGGATTCCTCCGCTAACCCCGAGGCTACAACTGTGGAGATGGAAGCCTTTGTGCCTTATACAAGGGCTTTTATGCTAGATGGAGAGCCCCTTTCTACTTTCGAGAAGGTTAAGCCTTGTATGAGTAACCATGGGGGCCGAGTTGTTGATTGCGTAGGCAAGGCCTTTCTCTTCCCCAAGGACATGAATAGCAGGGAGGAATGGAGGGATGAGGACCTCCTACTCAACATGAAGACCGTGATGGTATGCATTTTTCATCTCTTACCCTTTTCATACTGTCATTTATGTATTGGTCCCTTTTTTTTCCATATTATTTTTTTGAAACTCCAAATGTTGTTTTGCAAGGCTATTAGTGCACCTCCATTGTACAGGGGAGGTATGAGGGTGTGAAGGAGAAACTAAAGGAGGTTGAGGCTGATAATAAGGACCTTCTGAAGAAAATCTCTGATGTTATGTCTAAGTTGACAGAATCTGAGAAGCTTCAAGCTAAGGCCGAGCAGAATACCGGGCAATCACAAAGAGGAAAAATTATTTAAATAAGGATCTTGGGGAGGTCAACAAGGCCCTCTCCGAGAAGACAGCTGAGCTGGCGACCCAAACCCAGGCTACTGAGGAGGAGCTTTAGAGGGTCTACAATCAAGGCCAACAAGACTGCATTGCCTCCGCAAGGCCCGAGTTGCAAAATAACCTTCAGACCTATTTTACCTTGGGTTGGGTGGCGGCCTTGGACAAGTTGCAAGTAGAGGCCAACTCCCTTCGAGCTGATGAGAACATCCCTTACCCCGAAAATCTGATCCCAATGCCAAATCCAAAGATTTAGGATATTGAGGACGATGTCTCCCCATTCCGAGAGATAGAAAATCAAGCTACAAATCCTGCCACGAGGGATGAGTCTAAACTTCTTTTGTAATTTCCCTTATATAGGGCCCTTATGTAACCTCCTATTGAACTTAATGAAAAAAAAGGGGCTGTTTTGACCACCACATTGTTCTTTATGTATTCAATTTTATAACTTGATGAGTAGTTTGTAAAGATTTTTTTTTTTTTTTTTTTTTTTAGCATGAATTTTATTTAGCTTGGGCAAACCATTTGCATGATTTCCACTTCAGTAATGCTTTAATTTCCTTTTCTGTTAGTGACCCTAGGGTCGAACTAAGGTAGAAAGTTTTGTTCAAGGCACACCCAAGGAAAAGACAAGGTCTAGTCCCTTGGGGGTTTTATTGTGTTGTCCAATGTAAAGACATGGTCTAGTACCCCGTGGTTTTTTTTTTTTTTTTTTTCGTGACGTGGTTGTTTTCTGCGGATAGGCTATTTGAACCTGGATTCGTTTGGCTATACACTTAACAAACATAAGGACAATAAGATACATTCCATGGTCAAGCTATAGGCCTTTCATCTAAGTCTTCTAAGTGGTAAGCTCCTACCCTCGCGATAGACGTTACTTGGTTGGATCTCTAGTGTTTCGCAAGACTTTCCTCAACACCAGGTCACCTAGGATGAACTCCCTGCACTTCACACCATTGTTATACCCACAATTGATCCTTTGCTAGTAGTTCGCAAGCTTTACCAAGGCAACTTCGCGGTTTTCTTCGATCAAATCCAATTGCTTACTCAGTAAGTGGTTGTTCCCTTCTTCAAACTGATCAGTTCGTGAGGTAGGTAGCCCCACTTCCACAAGTATCACGACTTCAGTACCATAGGTCATAGAGAAAGGGGTTTCTCCCATGGATCTTCATGGTGTAGTCTTGTATGCCCACAACATGCTCAAGAGCTCCTAGCTCCATTTTCCCTTAGAATCATCCAACATTTTCTTCAAACTGTTGACAATGGACTTGTTGGTTGCTTCAGCTTGTCCATTACCCTAGGGGTCTAGTTCTGTGCAGCATTGTCAAAAAGCCTTGCTATCGAACTAAAGTCCATTATCCGAGATGAGAACCTTGGGTATACCAAACCAAGTCACAATGTTTCTCCACACAAATCTCTTGACATCCATGTTTCGGATATTAGCCAAATGATTGGTTTTGATCTATTTGGTGAAGTAGTTTGTCCCGACCAGAAGCCACCTTCGATTTTCTATGGCCTTGGGGAAGGGTCCTACTATGTCCAGACCCCACTGGATGAAGGGCCATGGGTTAGTAACAGGGTTTAGAGACCCACCAGGCTGATGGATACTAGGGGAAAATTTCTGGCACTAATCACATTTCTATGAGTATTCCTAAGCTCGCTTCCGCATGTTTGGCCACCAATACCTCTAGCTCAGTGCCCTATGGGCAAGCAATCTTCCTTGGTGTGGCTTCCACATATCCCTCCATGGAGCTCTTCTAGAAGTAACTCCATCTTGGGATGAATGCATAACAGTTATGGCTTGGAGTACGATCTCTTATATAGCTTCCCCTCTTCGGATATCCAATACCTCGGAGACTTCCGCCTAATTTTTTCGGCCTTAGATTTGTCTTCGGGCAGGAGCCCCCTTAGGGTCCATCTAGCTAGGGTCAATGTAGACACCACATTTTCTGCCCATTACGACTTGGGCCCCCGTTCCCCAATGATGCTTGAACTCTAAGGCCTAAGGTTAGTTTAGAGCTCAATCAGATATCAAATTGAATTGAGAAATGTTAAAATGGAAAATATAACCTTTTAATTGAGCAAAAAATCTACTTTTGGAAATAAAATGACCAAAGTAACCTTCGACTTACGTACGCAGGCCAAAGCATGTGTATGCAAGCACATTCCTGCATACGCAACTAGGGTTTCAGAAGCATAAGACAAATTTTCTACAATAATAGCTAAGGTTTGGAACGAATCTCGTATCGTCTAGGGGTTGTTTCAAACCCCATTTTCTCAACTATAAAAAACGTTACATGGTATGTTTTCAAAACACACAAAAAATCCCACTAGAAAAACCTAAAATTTACTAGAAAATAATGAATCAAAAGAGAGTTTTTCATAAAACACCATCAAGCCAATTTTATTTGATTGGGACCCTTTCTGGCCCCAATCCTTTTAGTTGAACATTGTTAATCACTTTCTTCTTGGTTTGTGAATAGATTTGACTGAAGAAAACGGTCAAAATCAAGCTTGGAAAGCTTTTGTTTAAGGTATTGAGTCTAACCCTTTTTTTTTCTTTTGTGTTTTAATCTTGCCTTTTTTACTTGGTTTATGTTGGTACATGTTTGTTTAGTTTAGCCTTTTAGATTCTTTTCATATTTTTGTGTACATTAGGTTGCTAGATTATTGTTTTAAAATTCTACTCTATTTCTGTGTTTTCAGGTTTTCTGGACAAGGATATGCGTATGCATGATCTAGCCTATAAACACACGCTTGATTCTGCGTACGCGCAGACCTATTCTAGCGTGCATGATGTCGTTGCCTAGAAACCCTAAATTCTTGTTTGTTTTGTTTCTGCTTTTACATGTTTGTTCTATGCAGCCTCTTTTTCATATGTTTTAAAGCTCCAAAATTGCTTGTTCACCTTTTAACATGTTTGTTATCACATGTTTGGATTAGGGTTTAGATTAGGGTTTCTTAGTTTGAAATGGCATTCATTCACATGCTTTTGCATTGATGCCATAAGTGTTGTGCTGCTGAGAGGTTAAGGGTAACCATGCATTAGCAATGTCCATGCATCTTTGCTTTAGTCTTGTGATATGATGAACATGCTTAGATCTATGATTAGGGTTTCTAGTTTGTTAATGTTTGGCATGATATATTTTAGATGTATGATAGGTTTTCACATGATAGATGAATGTTAGGGTTTCTTTGATATGTTTGGTTCTCTTTTGTTTGGTAGATATATATGTATGTTTTCTTTGGGATTAAAGATGCCTGTTGTATGCTTAGATGTATGCTAATGTGTACATCTCATAGAAAAGTCTTGCTTTGCACTTGTTTGGGCCATACAAAAATTAGGACATATTGTTTTACCCTTCCAAATATGGGTGGTGGCAAGAATGGACCCACTGAAGTACCTCTTTGAGAAACCTGCTTTAAATGGAAGATAGTCAAGATGATTGATTTTGTTGGTAGAATTCAATTTGAAGTATGTGGCCAAAAAAACTATCAAAGGAAGCATCGTGTTAAATTTTTGTGTTGAGAATCCCATAGAAGGGAAAGATGGTAAAGTTGATTTTCTGGATGATGACATTTTGGATATTGAGTTAGGGACATGACAATGTACTTTAACGAAGCCGTAAACCAATATGGGAATGAGATAGGAATACTCTTGATCACTCCTGAGGGGTCTCACATTCCTTTGGTAGTCAATTTGAACTTTGAAGCAACTAACAACATGATTGAATATGAGGCTTGCATTACTAGAATGGAAGCTCTTTGAGAATCGAGAGTAAAAGAGGCCGAAGTCTTTGGGGATTCAACTTTGGTTATAGCCCAAGCGCATAAGTTATGGAAAGTGAAGGAAGAACATTTGAAGCCTTATCAACAATGCTTGGAGGACTTGATCAAGACCTTTGACAAGATTGAGTACACAATCATCCCTAAAGCACAGAACCAGTTTGCGGATGCCTTAGCTACTTTAGCCTCAATGGTTGAAATACCCGAGGGAGTATGGACACAACCTTTGAAGATTGAACAAATTTATGAGGAAGTACACAAGAGAAAGGCCAAAGCTTCAGTAATGGCCATAAAGGAAGAGGAAGTTCCGTGGTACTATGACATCATGAACTTCTTGGAACTAGGGGCATATCCGAATGGTTCCGATAAGAGAGAGTGTCGTTCCATTAGGATGATGGCAACCTAATACATCCTATATGGAGGACAACTCTATAGAAGGTCCTATGATGGTGTACACCTTTATTGCTTGAAGAGAGAAGAAGCCAAGAGGGTACTGGAAGAAGTTCAGCAAGGGATTTGTGGCCCTCCCACTTCCTTGGTCAACCATTACCATCTTCACATCAAAACCCCAAATCCTCACGGTTACCACCAGAGCATCCTCGTAAGGCTGGACGGTCCTTTCCTTGTCTTTCCCTAAGAATCCTAAAAAGTCATCTTCCCATTTAGGCCTCTTGTATGGTTGGGTTCCTTGCTCCATCTTCAAGGCGGGCACCACAATTAGGATTTTGAGAGCCATCTACCTAAGGAGGCTTGAGATTTGGTTTATTCAGGAGGCATCCCCACTCATCTTATTTGGCCACCGAAAATAGGGCAAGTTTTTAATTTTCTCCAAGATCCGATACATGGCTCCTTATATAGTGTATTTACTACTTCGGGTCTCAGGCGCAGCCCTTGGTTAAAGTAATCCCTTCTCAGCTGAGGTGGGGGATGATCCGTTCTTGTCTCCTTCCTCTCCTTCATGGTTGCTTTGGACTTAAACTTGGCTTGCAATTAATCACCTTCCAATCTCTTGTACTCTTCAACCCATTCCATCAATTTCTGCATATCCGTGACTAGCTGCAGGGTTAAGGAGGTTCTTAGCTCAAAATCAATAGGAAGTCCAACCTTGAAAGTGATGGCTGTTACTCCTCCATTGTTTTCCCCGATCTTATTGTATAACTCCTAATAGCGATCTAAGTACACTCTTAGAGTCTCGCCCTCTGTCAATAACATGGTGATCAGGGAATCAAATAGCTTAGGAACCCAGCTACATGTCATAAATCGTAACTGTGGATAGACCCCTTCTCCAAACTATCAAACCACCTCACGGCCATGGATCCTAGGCTTGACAAGAAGATTTTACACATCAAGGCCTCGTTTTTGGAGTAAATGGTCATACTCTGGTTGTAGTAACTGGCACGCTCCACGGGGTTAGCTTTCCCATCGTAGTTAACGAAGAGGGGTTTTACAAACCTTCCTGGAATATCTAAGCTCTAGATTTCATCAGAAAATGGGGAACGAGAGTCTTTTGCAATGCCCTGCTCATCGCGTTGTTCCTCGTATTCCACATGGTAAAAGGCTCAGCCAAGGTCCTCACTGCATGGACCCTTTGTGGGGATGCATCCCTTTGTCCCGTTCTTAGAGGAGAGTACCCTCTCTGTCCATTCCTCAACGGAGAGGAATCCATCCTTTCTTTGTGCCTACTAATCGGGGAAAAAGATCTTTCCCTATATCTACGCGAGGGGAGTTCGATCCTTGCGTATATCTGCAAGGAGGGGAAAACAACCTCTCCTGTTTTTTACTGAAGATGCTCCAGACTATTCTGCCCCCTTCGGGAGTTACTGCAGATAGGGCTTGCTTCTTAGTGATCCCTATCTCCTGCATGGCGCTTGGTCTCTCGCTGCAGAGCAAACACTTAAGCCCTCAATCTATCCATCTCCTTATCCCTGCTAGATTAGGAAGGCCTTGCACAGTTCGTCATCGACCTCTCCCTAACATGAAAAGGAGATACAAGCTCCCTACTGTCATTTTGTTGTGGCTCCGAACAAACATACCTCCTCAGCTTCGACCTCATCCTCCTGTTTCTTGAAACCAATCCAACGGTCTTGCTTGGCTGAGACAACCTAGGAGCCCCATTTCTTCCCTAGCAAGTCATCTCAACTCCAACTAACTTCCAATCCTACTGCTTAGTGGAATTCTCATAGACGATGCCAATTTTGGGGGTCAAAAATGCAAAACAAGAAAGACCCTTGAATGAGTTTGAGACTAACAACTAATTTCTAATCAAGAAGGGCGAAATCCCACAATGAGAAGATCAGACAGAAGTTTGGAGATCATAACAACTATAAAAGACTTTTTTATTGATGAGAAATCGGTTTCCCAAGGTGAATACAGAGGCTCCAAAGGAAAAATACAAGTTGAGACTCCTAACTTTCTCTCTCTCTCTCTTGTTCTTCCTAAGGGTTTTTTAGGATCCCCATTCTTGTTGCTCTCCTCTTCCTTTTACAGCCATCCTCCTCCTCTTCCAACTGTCCTACTCTTAGCTGGATTTAGGGAGAAACTTGTCCTATCAACACCTTCTCTAGTCATTTCTTAACCATGAAGATAGACTTTAGGGGTGTCTTCACTGTTACAGACCAGTCAATCAGCATTTAATGTGGCTAACATTAGGTGAGGTAAGTCTTAAATGTAGAGATGACTATTACATTGGGCTCTGCGTTTTTTTCAACGTGTTCCTGGTGAGAGCTAGTGAAGAAGGGTTTCCTCAGCAACACAAGTGGCCGCTCCTCGGTTGGGCCACGTTTCCTCAAGAAGATGAGCTTCACGGATTACCTCGGCAATGGACCTGAAATGGTTTTCCCTTATCGAGAGGCTCTTTCACTTCCCGTTGGGTCCTAGGCCAAACCTGTTTTGCGGATGGGGTTTCCTAGGGCTTTTTCGCAGGCTTAAGGTTTTCGGGGTAGGTTTAGGTTCATCTCTCCTCCCGATAGATACTATTATTAGGATATAGTGATTTTCCTAAAATGCATTTCTTATTTTTTTTAATATTAGAGCTAGCACAACATTTTATAAGAATCTTCTTCACTTTTTGAAAAAATAGATTAAGATTTTATATATTTTGGGATAATATAAAATCAAAGTTATGATGTATTGTCGTACCTAGGAGAATTATTTAGAAAATGTTGAGCATGGTTTTGATAGTACTCATGCACATCATGCTCAAGTCGATGTGGAACATAGAGCGTAATGCAAAAATGATGGATCTTAACTGTTATATCAATAAGGTGCAAGTGTTCTCGTAAGTCACACAGTTGATTTTCCGGTATGAGTCTCCGAAAATTTGTCTGACTTGTGGAGTTATGCAAGTGAATTTAGCAAATTATAACTTACTAGTAGTGTAGAGACTCAAAATGGGGTCTTGCAATTCATAGAACCTACATTGTCTAGGGAAGTATATATGGATGTGCTTATAAGGAGTGACCTCCTTTTAATATTTAGAGGCATTTTTCTCTACTACTGTGTGCTTTGGGAGAGAACAAAATCGTGAAGGGTATGGGCCCCAAAGCGGACAATATCTACATAGTTGGGAAATGGTTATTACAAGTAGCTACTTTTTATTTAATTTATTTATTTTAATCTCATACATGGAGTTTATGAAAAATCCAATTTACTTTAAAATAATAAAAAAATGATAAAAAAAGCACTCGAGTCAATATTGCTATTAGAACGATAGCTCCCTAGTTGATTAACAAACTTAGGAGTTCCCAAATTGTTTGTGTTGGGAAATTGCCTCAAATTCCAAATTTTTGGAAAGTTAATTGGGTTTCTTAGTTAAAGAATGAAAAATTAATTTGGATTTCCTTGGTGTGGAAGGAAAGACTACTCCTTGATGTGGAAGAAAAATCTATTCTTTGTTAAAGAAGTAACATATTCCTTGTCCAAGAAGAAATATGAAAAGAATCTTATAAATAGATAATGTTACAAAGAATTTGATAGCTTCTGGCCCAAGGGTCTTCCCTATGAGGAGAGAGAAAATAAAGCATGAAACCAAAAAAGAAAAAAAAAAAAAAAAGATTTTCGCTTGGGAGGTAACGTAAGGAGAGAGACAACAAGGTTTGGGTTTTGTCAACAACATTTTTTGCAAAGCACACAAATCAAGGAGAATTTGTGAAATTTTATTTGAAGTTGCATAGTGTTGCTAACTTCTAGAAGATAGCTAAGAAGAGCTACATGAAAAAGAGAAAGACGAAGAGAAGAAAGCTAGAGAGGAGAGTAAAGTGTTGCCATCTTTAAGAAAATAGCTAAGGAGAGCTACGTGGAAAAGAGAAAGAAAAAAAGAAGAAAGCCAAAGTGGAGAGAGCAAAATGTTGCCATCTTTGAGATAAATAATTAGTACGTGTGAGAGCAAAAAAAATATGAAGGATTTTCTTTAACTGTGAGACACAAAAAGAGTGTGAGAGTAAAAAAAATATGAAGGATTTTCTTTAGCCGTGAGACACTGTGTGTGTGAGAGTAAAGAAAAATAAGAAGATTTCTCTTTAACCGTGATCCCTTCAAGGAAAAAGGGTTTTATTAGGACATATGTAATTCAATGTTAAAAACATATGTCAACATTTTATGTAATTGACTAATACTTTGACAAAACACACTTTACTTGTAATTGGGTAGATCTAGAATGTGTTTAATGCTTCAAGAAACAAGGTTTCAAGTTCAAGTGTTAAAAACATACAAGTCTGTCCAAGAATCAAGTCAGAAAGTGTAAGATTTTAAAGCTCGACAGTTAGCATCTATCGAGGTTTAAAAGCTGCTGAAGCCTGTGGCTCAACAGCTAGCTCGATAGATAGCTATCTATTGAGGTTTATGAAACTCAATTTTTCAAGCTGATTTTCATCTAATCTGTGAAAGTATGTTTGGGCTTTCTTTTCTTACAACCCTAAACATATATAAGGATTATTTTAAGGGTCATAAAAGGTAACACGAGCAAATTTCACAAGAGTTAAGAAGAGTATGACCGAAAACCTAGTTCTGCCCTAGTTCTTGAAGAAGCTGTTGTGTTTTGTACACCATAGGGTTTTGTGACCAAGCAACTTCATGATCTTCATCTTTTAGATGAACTGAAGAACTTTGCAATCAACATCCTTCTCTAGTTAGTGATTAAGTCGCGTACTGGGATCCGCGCAATTTGTTAGTCACATACTGGGAGCTGTGCATTGAAAGGAGACATTGTCACTACAGAACAAGTCCAATTCGGTATTGGGGTAAGGGTTCAACTGTAGGTTGGTATAAGGTCCTAAGATTCCTTTACTTATAACTGCTTGTTTTGATAATAATGGATTCTCGGAAGTAGTGACCTTAAACTCACTCGATAGGATTTTTACCGTATAGGTTTTTCCCATTCGTAAACAAATCATCGTGTCAATTTAATTTTTGCTACATACTTAGTTTAATTGGTGATTTTTTTGTGCTGCCACACATTTTGCATGTTAATTTGATTAATTAATAAACTTAATTAATTAATCAATTAATTCATCACTAAGGGTCAATACATTTTTGGCCTATCAAGTGGTATCAAAGCAGGCACACTCTAATTAGGGTATGATTTCTCCTCTTCTAGTATTGCTTCTGCTAGTACTACTATTTTTATTCCTCCTACTAATAATGTTGAAACTGAGAACAATGAAGTTAAAAATGAATTAGCTAGTGAGAACATAGATAAAAGTAAGTCTATCTTAGGAACACCCCCTAAACTTGTTAAAAATGAGACTATAAACCCTAAGGCTAAGAAGGGAAACTCTCAAAAATCTAAACAAAAAAAGCAGCATTTTTGTCATCACTGCGGAGCAGCTGGACATACTCGACCTAATTGCTACAAGTGGCCAGTCACTCAAAAGAGCAATAGCATGATCGCATCGAAAGACCAAAATCAGTTTCTATCCTTTTTTGCTCCTCTTGGAGATCCTCTCAAAGCTCTCATGTTTCTTTTGAACTTGAACGATTTTAACTCTTTCCCCTTACCGTTGGATAAGGGTTTGCTAGACAGAAAGGTTCTTCCAAGGTGTGGAAGGAAGAGGGCTCCAAGTGATTTTGTCACTTTTTCTCTCTCTCTCTCCACTTCGTGTTTTTTTTTTTTTTGCATTATTTGTGTGTTTTGCTTTCTAGTTTTGAGTCAACATAGTTTATGCATTGCTTTATTTTGTTTAACATGTTTTTATTTGTTTATTTTTCAGTTTTGGTTTATTTTTGTTTTCATATAAAAATTAGAAAAAAAAATTAAAAAATACAAAAACAGTGTGTGTTATGTGTACATTGATGAGCATCTTTATGCACAACTAAGCAAATAAGCTTTGTAACTCGTGTTTGTGATGAGTAAGGTTAAGTAATCTCTTGGACTAAACACTCGTATCACTTTTTTGACAGGAAGGACTAGAAAATCCTAAGAGAAATGCATAAATAACCATCTCACCATTATTGTCCGCCAATCATGAAATGACATCTGTATGCTTCAACATAACATAGCAAGAGTGCAATGTTAAAAGCTTAACATCATCGGGTATTTCTTTTCTCTCTTATTTGTCCATGCATGATATGCTTATTAAAAGAAAAATATGCAAAGAAAATAAAAGGAAAAAGAATAAATATGCTTTATATATGATTGCAAGCGTGTATTCTAGAAGATGTGAGAGTTATAGGATGTACCTCGAAAGTGAGTCTTCATCAAACAGTTATAATTGTGTGTAAGTTAAAATGATTTTCTCATATCTCAAATCGTCATAACATGTAGACACTTATACAATCTTGCGATGTTTTTCACGCACAACACACAATATTCTTTGCTACTCTTGATACATGTGCAGGTACAATGTAATTTGACCATCACAAGAAATACATGTGTTAATATATACTCACTAAATTGTCTTAATTTGTTTTTAAAATATAAAATTGGTTAAACTTATTGTGTGTGTGTGTGTGTGTGTGTTTTGGAATCTTTGTGCTTATCATTTTTCTTATTGAGAGATGTTTTTGAGAGATTAAAATGTTGTTTGGATCCTTGGTTGAGTTGCATGTTTGATTGCATTCATGTCTGGTTTTTTTTCTTTTCCTGAAAAACTGTTTTTAAGCAATCTCGACAGCTTCTCAACACCTCTTGATACCTCGCTTATCTATCGAGCTCTTCAGCTTCTTGTTATCGCAATCTCAACAGCTTCTCAATAGCTCCTCGATCCATCGAGAAAGTTTTTGTCTCCTCGATAGCTACTCGATAGCTCCTCGATCCATCGAACTTCTTTTTTATGCGGACACCTACTCAATAGTTGCATCTGTCGACCCTTTTTAAAGCTCGACACCTCTCGATCTATTGAGAATTACTGAGCTTTTATATATAAGGTCAACGCAATTTGGATCTCATTTCTCTTGATCTCTCTCGATTCTTATTGCCTCTTCACCTCCCAAAACCTCTCTCACTCACTCCAAACTTCATTCTCAAGGATTTTTCGGCCTAGATCAAATTTTTCTTCACTTGGTAAGGGTCCTAATCCTTTTTTTTCATGCATTTAACCTAACATTTTGGGATTTTTTTGAAAATTTTGGGGTTTTTCAAAATTGATGAAGTTATTGTGAAATTTTTGGGATGGGTTTTGTATTTTTGATCTTAAAACATCATGTATTGCATCTCATTTGCATTATAACAATGTTTCATGCATTCTTAAATGTATGTTTCCTTTGTTGCAAATGTGTTGGTAGGATTGGATTAGGCTAAGCCCATGCTTGTTTTACTATTGCATATCACATGCTCATGCATTTTCATGCATACGTACTTTACATTCTCTATATTCTTATATATTGACTATATTGGTGCTTTTCTGCGTGACTCTTTCTCTAGTTTACGTTAGTTGCGTCATGGCACCTAAACGTAAATCTATTCCTTCCCGGATCCCTTTTCATTCCTAGGCATCCACTTCTTCTGATCCTACTCCCTCATATGTTCGGTTCCGTGATGATAAAGCCCGACAGAACTTTTCAGAGAACTTTTCTAGACAAGGCGTTCATTTGGAACACCAAGTCATTTTACCGGACTTCTTCGACACTGACCTACCCACTGTCATTCACAGTAGGGGTTGGAAGTCACTGTGTGACGTCCCGGTCACTTGTCTATCCGTGTTAATTTAGGAGTTCTACTCCAACATGCATGAATTTGATTATTCGGTACCTCTTTTTGTTACTCGCATTCAAGGTACACGCATGGTGGTCACTACGAATATTGTATCCGAGGTGCTCCGTGTCCTGAGGGTAAAGCATCCTGACTATCCCGGTTGTGATCATCTAAGAACTGTGTCCAAAGACGAGCTCATATCTTCTTTTTGTGAGCGTTCCTCTGATTGGGGTAATCGTCAGTTCACCTCTTGTATGGCCTTTGCTAAAGGCCCTAGATTTCTTAACATGGTCATAACTTTTGTTTTGCATCCTCTTTCTCACTATAACTCTATTACCGAGCCCTGTGCTCGATTTTTGCTTTCTCTTTTAGAGCATCTTACTATAGATTTTCCCTCTCATTTCATTCTTTTCATCATAGACATATATAGGGATACGGCGACCCGTAATAAGCTCATCTTCTCTTCAGCTATCACGAGGATCTTACGCCATACATACTTAGTTTAATTAGTGATTTGTTTGTGCTGCCACGCATTTTGTATGTTAATTTGATTAATTAATAAAATTGGCTAATTAATCAATTAATTCATCACAAGGGGTCAATACATTTTTAGCCTATCAGGTTTTCCACATAAATATTTGTGTTCTTGTGTGCGATTGTTATTTGGATTGATAATATTGGCGACAACATTATTTGGGACCCAACATTTTGATGATAATGAGACCTAGATTCTAGAAACCAAATTTTTTTAGAAATGATCCATGCAGTAACGTTGTATTGAAGTGCATTTATTTATAAGACAATAAGACCTAGATTCTGGAAACGCCATAGGCACAAGTAATATATAACTCGTTAACTAAAATGGTTTAAGATAAATATGATGTGAGAAATGAAGACCTTAAACCATTGAAGTTCTCTTTGCATCTGAAGAGCAGCACCAGATCTGCGATCAAGCTCAGACGAAGGTGCTAACATCCCTGCCAAATGCAACAGGTTATTATCAAACACATCTACATGAGATGTAATTACCTGTTTACTTCCTCTAAGCCTATATATGTAGTTGAAAATTTTTTCTTGGCGACATAGAATTGCATGGGAAAATATGCCTCTTGAATCCTCATCGAAAACAAATAGAAGTCCGGGATTAACGTGAGTCATCTCCTTTATAAACTCAAGAACTCCATGCTTGGCAGCATGCAACATAGCTTCATATGCTGAAGCCTTCCGGAGTTGAGATTCATCAAAACCAGCTATTTTTCTACAAAAGCATCGAAGTATTTCAAGGGCCTGAACATGGGACAACTTTTGACCATATATTTGTCTGATTCCTGAGACAATGAATACACAAATAAGATTCAAGTTTGTATCAGAAGGAAAGAAAAATAATTGAAACATAACATTATAAAATAACCAAGGAAAAATCTGTTAAAATTTAATGTTTTTTGTAGGTTCACATGCATGTATGATGTAGTTTTATCTGTTTTAAATTTATCTCATTTTTTATGAATTTTTTTGCATGTTATTTAGTTGGGCACATAGTAGACAATTGTAGGCTATCATTAATATTTGAAAAGATATTCATGCATTTGGAAAAGACTATAATCAATACGGACCCTTTTTTCTTTCCTTTATTCTGAAAAATAATTGCTCCCTTTAGAAAAATTTGATCTTTGGTAGCAAAGCTTGGATTGAGTCAAGAACAAGCTAGGCATGAAGAATATCTTTTAGAGTGATCACTAAGAAACTTAAATTATACAAAATTTAATAAATAAACAATTTGAATATATTAACGTCACAAAAAATAAAAAACACGCAAATACATGAAATATTACAATATTTTTGTACTAACAAAGAGAATAAGAAAAAAATAATAGACTAATAAAACATAAAGTGTAAATTGAAAATGCTAACATAAGAATAATAAAGTGACCACAACAATTTCATAATAAATCTTATGCAACAAAGTTGTTAGCCTTTTATTGGTGGGTAAAACATGTTAATATTGAACCCAAATTAGAATTAGTAATAGCTTATCACATAAGATTTATTATCAAATTATTGTGAAAATGTTGTAGATGTAGCATTACTCTTATATTTATTGGTAAAAGGTTTGCCAACTTCTATGAGTAAATCAACCATTTTTGTTACTAAATATATTTCATTCCAAATATGCACATTTCATTCCAATTTCTCACCCATACACAGCTCAAAGTGTGGCCAAAGAGTTCTTTAATCATGTTTTTCAGTTGCATGGGCTACCTGAATCGATAGTGTGTGATCATGATCCTACCTTCACAAGTAAGTTTTGGGAGGAGTTATTTCACCTTAATGGAACTAGCTTCAATTTCAGCTTTGCTTATCATCCGCAAACCGATGGGCAAACGGAGGTAGTTAATCGCACTTTAGAGATGTACTTGCGGTGTTTCTCAAGTCCCCGACCCAAGGAGTGGGTTAAATGGATTTCTTGGACTGAATATTGTTACAATACAAGCATTCATATGACCACCAAGAAGACCCCATTTGAAATTGTGTATGGCAGGCCCCCACCAAATTTATTGCCATATGTCCCAGGTACAGCTAGAACTGAAGTAGTGGAGACGGAATTGATAGCATAGGATGAGGTTGTGAGGGAGCTTCGTGAAAATATTTTGTTGGCACAGTCGAGGATGAAGTTTTATGCAGATAAGAAGCATAGAGAGAGATCTTTTGAAGTGGGGGAATGGGTGTACTTAAGGTTACAACCTTACCGCCATTTATCTGTGGCCTGGTGTAAGAATTTGAAGCTTTCTCCCCGATTTTTTGGACCTTTCCAGATCATACAAAAAGTTGGTGTTGTTGCCTATAAGCTTAAATTGCTAGAAAATTCCAAGATTCACCCTGTGTTTCATGTTTCCAACCTCAATCACTTGGCCACAATGGCCAGCAAGGTACTACCTTGCCAGAAATTCATGGTAGCAATAGTGTTGTGGGTCCTCTTCCACAAGTGGTCTTGGATAGGCGAACTCGGAGAAACAAAGAAGAAGTTTTGATCCACCAGCAAGGGCTATCACCAGCAGACGCTACCTAGGAGGATGCTTGCACAATGAGGCTTCGTTTTCCTAATATTACCCTTGAGGACAAGGGTCAAATTTAAGGGGGAAGGAATGTTATGTCCAAAGGAAGTGGCTGGAGCTACTAGGTTCACATGCTCTGTTGGATATTCATTTGTTTTGAGTTATTTAGCCATTACCTTTTATTTGTATTTGTTTTTAGCTTCTCTGTGCTAGTAGAGTCAAGGGAGATAATAATAATAACAATTTGAATAGTTACAAATTGAAGTATTAGGGAGTTGGTTTAAGAGTCTTGCTTATCCTTATTCAGTTGTTAAGTTGTTTAAGAATATTGGAGTTGTTTATTGGTTATCCAAGTCTATAAAGCTATTTATATAGCTTCACGTTATATCAATAAAAAAATCAATCAGAATATTATTCAGCAAATTTGTTAATTGGGAGGTCTGGTTTTTCCTCGAACTAAAACCAAATTTATCTTCTTTATTAAGTTTGTTACAACAAAAACACCATAGCTCCCCGCAGTAAACGTGGTGGTAGTCATGGTTGTAACCTTATCATAGCAAGGATGTGTCATGGACCAACTGGTCCAGCTGGTTGATGATATTGGCTTGTCAAGTTTACTATAGGCAATAACTTCAACATGGTTTCCTGTTGGGCTAGTTGGAACCATAATTTAGCTGTTGATGTTCTTGGGCAAAATGGGCTCTTAATGTAACTTTAATAGGGATATGATGCCAACTTAGTTTATTGATGTTGTTGTTAATGCTCTTAGCTTAGTATCATAAGTAATTTGTAGTTTTAATTTCTTCAATATTCTTCTTTCTTTGAGTGAAAAAAAAAAAAAAAAAAAAAACAATGCCCATTATTATATTAAACTACGCTTGGAGCTTGCTTTGTGAATATGTTAGTTAAAGTATCCTATAAGTATTCGCTGACTGTTATGGATGTGATCGATTTTTCATAAATGATATATATTCAAACAAACAAAAATTTCAAGATTGAAAATTTTTAAATTACCATATACCTGGTAAGTTTTCATAAATGGAATTAGTTGAGGCATGAGCAGCTTTTATATGTATACCTGTGATAAAAGAGGGTTTCCGTTAGAGCTTGGTATATAAAAATATCATAAGACACAGAAAGTTTTATTAATTCAAGTGTTACTATTCAGCAAAAAAATATAATAAAAAAAATAAAAATTCAAGTGACACTAGACCAGTTCGACGTTGGGCTAGCCTGTCTATACTATGGAGAGAGCTTCTGCTCAAAGAGATTATCTAGCGACTATCACCCCTTAATTGTATTAAAGAATCTTTTCGAAGAAAAAAAACTTAATAAAAAATAGCTTGTTTCGTTTTTCTTTTAGGAAAAAAGTAGGGAGAGATCGCTGCAGCCATATATGTAGCCGTGGAAGACATCCCAAGAACAATATACCCCTTAAAGTTAAGTTCCACCTGTAAAGAGAGTATTAAGTACTCATTGTTGGTGTGGGTGTGTTCTAAACAATTTACTTTTCTCTCATTTCTAGCCGTTGGGCATTTATAAGAAAAATAATCGTAGGAAATTTTTGTGTAAATTTTTTTTGATAAGTAAGAAAAGTATATTCAAAAGGCT
This sequence comes from Quercus engelmannii, assembly GCA_029955605.1. Classification (NCBI taxonomy): domain Eukaryota; kingdom Viridiplantae; phylum Streptophyta; class Magnoliopsida; order Fagales; family Fagaceae; genus Quercus; species Quercus engelmannii. Next base: position 348,449 of record JARPSG010000005.1, on the reverse strand, counting down.
ACCTCATGAAAACAGAAGCAGAATAGAAAATACAGAGAAAGAAACAAATAGAAGAAAGAAAAGAGAACAAGAAAACAAACGGAGAACAACAAAGAACTAATTACAAAGGAGAGAGCAAAGGAACAAAGGGAGAGAATCACTAGAGGTGAGTCCCCAAACCCTAAACCAATCAAAGAGAGAACCACAAAAATAAGCAAGCAACTGGTCATCGGATTTGTCCGTCCTCAAAAGTTTGCCAATTCCGCTCCCTCCAAATACACCACATTAGGCACAACAGAGCTAAATTCCAAATGCTAGAAGAGTGCTTTCCAAACCAGTTCCACCAACTGAAGAGCGTTTTTGCAACTAATCTTGGCAAGACTCATGAAATCCCAAAAGATCTGAAAATCAAGCTCCACAACTTATAAGCTTTTTCACAATGGAGAAGCAAATGATTCACCATCTCCCTATTGCAACGACACATAATACACCAGTCAACCAGATCAAAGCCTCTACACCGCAAAATGTCCCCTGTAAGGATCTTCTCCCAAGCTGCAGTCCAAACAAAGAAAGAGACATGCGTAGGGGCCTTAACCTTCCAAATACCTTTCCAAGGAAAAGTAAAAGGCAAGGGACTTCGAAGCTTGTCATAAAATGAGCGAACGTCGAAATCCCCCTTCTTCGACAATTTCCAAATCATGCGGTCTCCTTGCTCAGAATGAGGTAAATAAGAACCCAAGGTATGAAGAAATTCATCCACATCTCCCATCTCCCAATCATTAGGATCCCTAAGTAAAAGAACCTTCCAGCTTCTCCAAGCCTCGATCCCCAATCTTTCGAGAGACGAGGCCACAGAAGCCTCTCTATTAGTAGCAATCCCATACACTACCAGGAAGGATAGATGGAGTGGTGAGTCCCCACACCACTGATCTATCCAAAACTTCACTCTATCCCCCACCCCTACCTCAAACCGAATAAACTTGCTAAAAACCTCCCAACCTTTTCGGATACTTCTCCATAAACCACACCCATGAACACCCCTACCCAGCTTGGAAGACCAACCCCCCCACTCTTCCCCAAACTTCAAAGCTACAACCCTCCTCCAAAGACGAGTCTCCTCAATCCCAAACCGCCATAACCACTTTCCTAGTAAGGCTTTATTAAAGGTAGTTAATTTCCTAATACCCAAGCCACCATTTGCCTTAGGAGCACACACCTTATCCCACCCCACCAAATGAACCTTCGACTCCCCCCACAAGAAGTCCCTCTAAATCTTCTCAATTTTATTAGCCACATGCGACGGGATAGTGAAAAGAGATAAATAGTAAGTAGGAAGGCTGGAAAGCGTACTCTTGAACAGCGTCAGTCTTCGACCTTTTGACAAATACAACTTCTTCCACCCGGCCAACCTCCGATTAATCTTCTCCAAGATAGGATTCCAAATAGAAGGGGACTTATGGGAAGCCCCCAACGACATACCAAGATAGGTTATAGGCAAGGACCCAATCCGACAACCCAGAATCTCTGCCAAGGCATGAATATTATTAACCTCCCCTATTGGAACCATCTCACTCTTCAGGACATTAACCTTCAAACCTGTCACAGCCTGAAAACAAAGGAGAAGCATCCGCACATGAAGGATCTGCTCCACTTCCGCATCACAGAACAAAATAGTATCATCCACAAATAGAAGATGCGAGATACATTCCCCTTCACCCCGTCTTCCATCAGCCTTGAAACCCCTGATCAAGCCAGCACCTTCAACTCTTTTCAACATCCTACTTAAGACCTCCATCATGACTAAAAACAACATTGGAGATAGCGGATCCCCTTGTCTCATACCCCTCGTGCTCCCAAAAAAATCAGCTAGAGCCCTATTAATCAAAATAGAAAACTGGACCGTTGAGATACAAGTGCGAATCCATCTACACCACTTCTCCCCGAAGCCCATTCTCTTCAAAAGATCTAAAAGAGCCTCACAATTCACATGATCGTAAGCTTTCTCAATGTCTAGCTTACAAATAACCCCCAGGATCTTACTCTTCAGGCATTCTTGTGTAAATTTTTATAATAGCTCATAACAATACACTTTCTTATAACATTTTCTTTTGCTCTTGTTCTCCATCAGATACAATTTTCTTTTTCTTTCACATATTTTTTCTACAATTTATATTTGTTCTAAGGATATGCATTAGAAGGTTGTTCTTGAATCTCTGTGAGTGAAAGTGTATCCATCACGAAATTTGACAATATAGACTAATCCAAGAAGATTGCTTGGCCAAGAGAACTAGTCACACCGAGTTTTACTCCAGATGACACAAACAACCTTTAAGATCAATGCTCTTTGTGTGATTCTATAATATTGTGATATTGTTCCTAAATTTACATATATTTATTTTTGTTCTTGTTCTTGTTAATTATTTAAGATATAGTATTTATTGTATTAAACTTGTTTATTCACTATTAAATTTCCAACAATCTTAAGGGTTGAGCTTTCGTGTTTCAAAATGATATACAAGTTGTTAATTCTCTTAATATTATTAGAAAATCTTAAAATTTATGCTTTACTTGATATCATAATTCTTCACGTGCAAAATATATATATATATATATATATATATCACCAAGATATTAAAAAGGAGAAATTTGATATGAATGCTAATCCCACTTTAATGTTGATATAACCATATACACATGAAAAGTTGGGTAATTTGCAATTATCATGATGTATATATTATGGCAATCCTGTTAGCCTTAATATATTCAAGTATTTACTATCATGCATCAATCAATATCAATATCTAATACTATATATAATAGTATAAGCCTTTAAAGAGGTGCATCCATGTTAGGAAAAACGACCCCTTAAAATGCTGCCACGTTTACAATTTTTTCTTTAAAAAACCATACATTGTGTCTGGAAGACTCACTTTTACAATTAAAATCACAACAGCCAGCAAGTTAGACCTGTTCAACCCAAAACAATCATAATAAAAGCCACTAATTAGCCCACAAGTTACAGAGACGGTTTGCTGAAAGAGGAAAAACACAAAAGAACAGAGAGAGACAAAGAGAGATTTCGTAAACTGCAAAAGGACAGAGATTGAAAAAGAGATCGAAAACGTTACAAAAGAGAGATCGAAAGCGCCTTCAGTCAAGATAATGAACCTGTTAAAACAAATGAAGAATAGAGATCGACAAGGAGATAAATTTCAGGGCAGCCACCACTGTCATGCAATTGGAACCGTTACCGGTGAAGGTTTTCTTTATTCTTTTTAAAATTACATGATAACTATGATTTATATTTGAGTGTTTCGATTTAGGCATTTGGTTAGATTTGGTTTTGTTCAAGGTTATAGGATTAAATTTGGTTTATGGGTAGAGTATACGTGTTGCTTTGGATTTATTTAACTCTCTCTTGGATTCAATTGTAGATTTCATACGGCACTACAATTGAATCCAATTTCATACGACTAGCTCCCCACTCAATTCAACTTTGATCCCCACATTTTTTTTTCACCAGAAAACTTAATTTTCCCACGTCTCACATTACGCAAAATTTCAACAGTTCAAAACATTGAAAAATTTCAGAGAAAAACTTAAAATCTCTTTTTGTCTCCCTCTATCCCTATTCTCTAGTGTTAGTAGTAGGAAGGTGTCTTTGGTGTCTTTGGTGTTTTGGACCTCCTAGTCTCAATTCACTAAAAGAGATCGATTGGTCCTCCTAGTCTTGACCTACTAACTTCCTATTCATGAATCCCCCTTTAGAGAAGCTTTCTTGCTTTGAGTGCTGGTGCTTGCAGGTAAGGTTTTAAACCTTTCTTTATTTATGCATAGTTCTATTTAGATTCAAGCATGCTTTAGTTTCTAGTTCTTCACACGTTCTTGGTTACTAGGATATTAGATCCAAGTTGATCTTAGTTTTGTACGTTTTAGGTTTTTCAATTCAAATAACAAGTCTGGTCAGCCAGGGTTGTTATGCAAACTGGACATTGAGAAAGCCTTCGATCATGTGAACTGGGGTTTTCTTACTCTCTTGCTTGAGCGTTGTGGTTTTCCTGATAAGTGGAGGCGATGGATCTCTTTTTGTTTATCTACTGTTCGTTTTTCTATCCTTATTAATGGTACTCCCCATGGGTTCTTTGGAAGTTCTAGGGGGTTGCGGCAAGGTGATCCTTTATCCCCCCTTATTATTTTTTTTGGTTATAGAGGCAGTCAGTAGAATGTTGGATAAGGCTGTCCATGAAGGTCACTTGTCAGGTTTTAATGCAGGTGCTTCTGCTGGTAGATCTTTGATGGTTTCTCATCTCCTTTTTGCTGATGATACTCTAATTTTTTGTGATGCTAATATTGATCAAATGCTGATTCTCCGTATGGTGCTCATTTGGTTTGAGGCTGTGTCTGGTTTGAAGGTCAATTTGGGTAAGTCTGAGCTGGTGGCTGTGGGGGTTGTTCATAACATAGATCTTTTGGTGGCTGTCTTAGGCTGCAAACAAGGGTCTCTCCCAATGAAATATTTGGGTCTTCCTTTGGGGGCAAAATTTAAAGACAAGTCTATTTGGAATCCAATTCTTGAGAAGATGGAAAGAAAATTAGCAGGCTGGAAAAAATTATATTTATCCAAGGGAGGTAGAGTCACTTTAATTAAAAGCACTCTCTCTAACCTTCCTACTTATTTTCTCTCTTTATTCCCTATTGCTGCCTCTGTGGCCAACCGTATTGCTAGAATTCAGTGGGACTTTCTGTAAGGTGGCCTAGGAGATGAGCCCAAATTTCATCTAGTTGATTGGTCTACGGTGTGTACCCCGTTTTCTTCAGGTGGTTTAGGGATTAGGAACCTGAGAACTTTCAATATAGCTCTTTTAGGGAAATGGCTTTGGAGATTTGAGCAAGAAAGGGATGCTCTTTGGCGTCAAGTGATAGAGGTAAAGTATGGTTGTGATTGGGGTGGTTGGTGTTCTAGCTCTTCCTCTGGTCCTTATGGTGTCAGTTTGTGGAAAAATATTAGCAGGGGGTGGCACTCGTTATCTCGGTTTATTATATATGATATTGGAGATGGTTCAAAAGTGCAGTTTAGGATTAGCTATAGCAAAGAGGCAAGTGTGGCGGATCTAATGAGGTTCTCCAATGGAGTCCTCCATTGGGAGATTCAGTTTTGTAGGGAGGTGCATAATCGTGAATTGGAAGCTTTCAGGAGCTTCATCAATTCCATTTATAGCACTCCTGTAAGGGGAATCGAGGAGGATAAGAGATTTTGGCTGCCTTGTAAGAGTAAGGGGCTCACGGTTAGTGCATACTACCATCTTCTTGTTGGCCATAGTGAGCAATTTTTCCCTTGGAAAAGCATTTGGAAGCAAAAGATCCCCTCTAGAGTGGCTTTTTTTTCCTTCATTGCCCGGTTGCTTCGGAATTATGGGATATGGTTTTTGGTTTATTTGGAGTGTGTTGGGTCATGCCTTTGTCTGTTGTTGGGCTCTTTGCTTGCTGGCAAGGTCGCTTTGGTCACCACTGCAATGGAGTTATTTGGAAGGTCATTCCTCTTTGTTTGATGTGGTGTATTTGGAATGAGAGGAATAGTAGATGCTTTGAAGACATTGAGCGTGCTATGCCTGACCTCAAGCTTCTTTTCATCCGAACCTTACTTGAATGGTTTTCTGTGTGGAGAAACCATCTTTTTTCTATTTTGGATTTACTTGACTTTTGTAATTTTCGTTCTTGACTTATTCACCCCTGTATACTCCCTGTGTGCTTGGGTGTCTCTATTTTTATTATCAATGAATTCTTATTACTTATCAAAAAATAAATAAATAAATAAATAACAAGTTTATATGGTCTTAGATTAGGGTTTATCACACATCATACACATATTCACCATGTTTTCCAATTTCAATTCTTTACATGCCTAGAATAGGATTTTATCATGTTTTTGAATGCATGTTTAACTTCTCAATCACATATTCTTAGATGACATAAACTATTTGAATGATGTGATATGACCATTGGCCACCAAACTCTAAAAGACCGGTTTCATTGGACAAGTTAGGTGCCTAACATGGTAACACCTTCTCTAATTCTATAACTTAGCTTCCAAAACCTAGATCAAGGGTTAGTAGCTTATGTTTTTCCAAGTTCTTTTTCAATTTCTAGATTGTAACTAGGGTTGTGTTTGTTTCAGTTGTAAAAAGAATACAGAAAATATTTTACACCACCAGGTGTGTTTGGGTTGGCCAGAAAACCAAGTCAAACGGAAAATCATTTCCGTTGACTATAAAATATGAAGACCTGAAGTGTAAAATAGATTACACATCTATTTTGCCTTCAAACCATTTTCAGAGAGGAAAAAAAAAAAAAAAAACGAACCAAAAGGGAGAGAGAACCACCCATGAGAGAGAAAGAGAGGAGGCCGGTCACCTGAACTCGAGATCGACTCCACCGCTATCTAGGCTGTGCCTCTCACTGCCGATCAAGCAAAGCTCAACTCCACCTCCGTTTGTGGCTATGCCTCTCATTGCCGATCAAGCAAAGCTCTTCCTCCTTCTTTCTCTCTTCCTCCCTCTGCCACCCACGTCACCGATCTGCCCTCTTTCTCTCTACCCATGTCGAGCAACCCACCGTGACCCAGTCGCCCCCACCGCTAAATCTTGCCTCCGCCACCTCTAGATCGAATCACCAGCTAGCCCATGACTGATCTCTCTCTCTCTCTCTCTCTCTCTCTCTCTCTCTCACTCTCACAATTTGACCGGATTTAATGAATGTTTTTGTTTGGTTTTGTTTCTTTTGTATTTATATATTGAGAAATAATATTATATATTTGTTTGGAAACTGAGAAAATGTGAGCAACTAGTAAAAAATGTGTTTCTTATATCATTTTCAAGAACACAACCAAACACTTAAAAATATTTTTCAAAGCATTTTTTAGAGTGCCACCAAACACCTGAAAATATTTTCTTTTCCAAAAAATATTTTCACTTGAAAATATTTTACACTTGGAAAACATTTTACATAGAGCCAAAAATAGCCTAGGAAACAAAACTGTGTACTTTTCTTAAATTGTATCAAGGACCAAAGGCGTGTAATTTTCTAGTTATTTTCAAGATATGTACAATTTCAATTTATCAATTCTCTTGATTTTCTTATTTTTCCAATTAAATAAGTGGCAACTCCATTGTATAACCCTTTACCTAGAAGGTATAATAAAATCAATAGAATCTTTACCTTGAGAGGCACCAACAAGAATCCACTCTTCAACATGGATTATGCGAAAACTCATTTTAATCTGAAAGGTTTGGGCCAAGGGTGCGGTCTCTCACACAAGTCATCCTTGTAGGACCCATTGTCGATCAAAGCCTCCCCTTGAGGCCAAAACAGCTTCAGCAAAATCATGATCCACCTCCCCTTGTGGCCAAAGCATGTGGGTATTTAAGATTTCGATAGGTAAAAGAAAGAACTTAATCTAGAGTTGTAAGGAAGAAGAAAAGATGTCTTTAACATGTTTAGGGGCTGTATGAACAGTACCCATGAACAATGGCATAACAAAGAGGATAAAAAGATATGAGAGGAGAAAAGGGGAGAAAGAACACCCAAAGGCCAACGGGTCTCTATGTTCAAAACACTCAATAATTTTATAAATCAACTTCCCTTTTAATACATTCAAAACATATATATATATATATATATATATATATATAAAGAACTCTTCATTGTTCCGAGTTTGACTAATAATCTAAATACATAATGAAATATTAACTTGGAACCAACAAAAATAAAACCTGAGATACTTAGGATCTCCTAGAAATTATAGATGTTTCCTTGACTACAAAACTGACCATACCTAATAAAATAAAATACAATAAAACCTTCTAAAAACTTGTTTAACCCTAAAAGACTCCTACCTAGACCTTTAATATCAAGTGACTTTTACTTCAATTGGATTTCACACGGTGACCCATAAAATAATTCTTGAATAGTCAAATTTGTAAAATAATAGCAAATCAATCTTCCATTGCTGCATCAATCCAATTGACAATTTTAAAATATAGACTAATTCATATATTCATATTGTGGGGAATAAATCTTGAAGAGTATCAATTCCAAATATAAAGGGAAGAGAGTGAGAGAGAGAGAGAGAGATTCTAACCTGAGTAGATCCATTGCTGCCAAAATGCAAGCCGACATCCACTCAAGAATGCGAAAGGTGTTTGAGCCAATGCACACAAAGGGCGAAGCCCATCAACGTCTAAAGTAATTGGTAAGTCTTGGCAATCTTGGAGCAGTTTCAAAGCAACATCTATAACATAATAGAAACATACAAAGAGAATAGGTCAAGGTGCATATTTTACAATTTAGTAGAGCTAGAAATAATTGTTGAACGACTTATTAAGTTTAGATAACGTTACCAAATATTTCATTGCTAATACATTGACTGAGAAGCAAAGCACCATTGTGGCCTTTGTCTTGATAAAGTGTCATGCAATCGTAAAGATAAAGTGTCATCTCTTTATGGCCATTGGCAGAAGCCAATATAATTGGAATTGAGCCATCCATGGATTTGATATTAAGCAATTTCTTGTTCAATTTAACCATGCACTCTGCCATCTCCTTGTTTCCAGTTAACTTAGCAGCAAGAGCAAGAGCTGTGTAACCACCTACATCCCGCAATTCTAATGCTTTCTGTGGCATTAGCTGCACCAACTCCTTCACAATATCCACATGCCCAGCAATGACAGCGATATGAAGAGCCGTCTTGCCTGAACAAGAAGTTGAACAGACCGCTTCAGGGTTCTTATTGATGATCTTGTTTGCTTCATACCAATCATTACTCTCCACGTACTTGTGTAATTGCATATACTGAAAGCGGCTATCTGCCAACCCTGCAAAGCTTTTCTCCTTTTAACCATAAAAGTGCACAACATAAACCGAGTATCTAAAAAGCACCTACTAGATTAAATCTGCCAACTGTCACTCATTTACTGCATTAATATGGACTTTTATTCTTCCAAAAATAATGTTGTCCATAAGTAGACTACCTGGTATCTTGATAGACAGATTCTCAAAATAAAAGAAAGTTGTGGGATTTTCACATTCTAATAAATAATATAAGAGCACTTTTGCTTCCATGAATACTTCTTTGAAAGAGATATGAGCAGTTAATTTAGTTTTCACAAATGTAACATGGGTGGGTGAAAGAATATGCTTGAAATTTTGTAGAGCTCAAGACCATGAAGTACATATCCTGTATAACTATCCATGCAAATTATTTCAGGGCCACGACAAGTGCACTTATATATATATATATATATATATATATATATATGTAGAGAGAGAGAGAGAGAGAGAGAGATAAGGGATCATCAACACCAATATAAAACTCTTTAGGGAATTCAAGTTGAGAAAGTTTCAACCTAATATTGTTTAGATTGCTTTAAGTGGTAAGTATCTATCACTAAATCTATTATCTATTAATATGTGAAGGGTTGAAACTCTACTATTCTTAATAGGTTGTGCCCTATCATAAATATATAGCATTTTAATTTTTGAAATATTGAGAGAGAGGTGTATGCACTACCAAAAAAAAAAAAAATGTTTATTACAATAAAAAAAATTACAAAAATATTAAGTCATTGCAATAATCGATGGGAAGTGTTGCAATAAAATTTGAGGCAATAGCTAATAGGTTTGTGCAATAAAAAATTTCATTGCAATAAACTCTAAATATTTTAATGACAAATTTGATACAATAATATATATGTTACAATAAACAATTTATTACTTGGAATATCTTATAGCAATAGTATATTACTTTACAAATTTTATTGCAATATATTGCAAGTAATTAACAAAAGTAATTTGAATCAAATTATTGTAACGATATCTTTGTTGTAATAGATAATTATTTCATATTTTTCATTACAATAGAGGGTAAAATAATTTATATCAGATTATTATAACAATATCTCCGTTGTAGTTTCATATTTGTCATTGAAATAGATTATAATTTATATCAAGTCATTCCAATGATAACTATGTTGCAATAAGCTATCATTTTGAAATTTTCGTCGCGATAGATTGCAAAATAATTGATATCAAGTTATTGCAACGAATTTCTTCATTTTAAGCTATTGTAACAAATTCTCCTAATCATGTAAAGTATTAAAACCTCTATTGCAAAAAATTATAAGTTATTACAACTAATTGTTGTTGATACAACAATTTACCACTTTTAAGATACTATTGCAATAAATTTTAACTTGTAGATTGGTGTAGTGATGGTTATTAGATTGGTTACCTTGTTCGGTGTCTAGATTGATTCTCGATTTCTCCCCATACATCACGGCCAACGCATTCCACGCACTTTTGGCTGTCTCATATTTCCTAATCTGAGAAAGTATTTCTGGCCCGCATGAAATTTGAATTGCATGTAGAGCTGTAGCATTCTTCTTTGTCCATGCTTTTAATTTTTTGCTATTACCTATAGTGGGAGGTTCAGTGGTTTCTTTAACAATGTCCCAAAGATCTCGGGACAACAAATAGGTTTTTACACAGACACTCCAATTCTCATAATTATCTTTTCTAAGAACTTCAAGAACGATTGCATTAGAGGCAAAACTTCTTGCCATGCTCAATCTGTCATGCTAAAGAGAATGTTATATCAGTGTTTAAACCTTATTTAGTCAATGCAAAACTTGTCTTCAATCAAAACTACTATCATGGTAATTGTCCACAACAAAAAAATGCAACGCAATACTTTTTTTTTTTGATAGGTAGCTTGAAGATTTATTGAATAAAAGTAATTCTTGTTCACAATGGTGAACAAACTGTACTTGAAACAATTACAAACAAATCAGAAAAAAATAAATAAATAAATAAAATAAAATGTATGAAATAAAAAATAGTAACACATTGCATAAAACCCCAAATGTGCAGGTATTTCGTTCCCTCCAAATTAGCCACATCAAACAAGCTGGAACCATATTCCAAACAGTAGAAGAGTGTTTCCCCAAATAACTCCTCCAGGAAAAAAGAAAAGAAGCAACTATCCTTGACATCACCCATTGAATTCCAAACATTAGAAAGACTTCACTCCATAAGGCTTAAGAAAACTTACAATGAAGCAAAAGATAATCCACCATTTTCCCATCACAACGACACAAGCAACACCAATTAACCAGGGTAGATTCCTCTTTACAAGGTTATCAATTGTGAGAATACTATCTCAAGCCACTATCCATAAAAAGAAAGACACCATTTTAGGTACCTTGACACCCCAAATACTCTCCCAAGGGAAAGGAGTGGTAGGAGGTTCAAATAAGGAATTATAGAAAGCGCGCACATTAAAAACACCATTCTAAGTTAACTACCATGACAACTTATCAACCCCCTCACCCCTTGGCATTTTGGAATAGATATGTTTGAAAAAAGTAACACTCTCTCCAACTCCCAATCACATAAAGCACAATGGAATTGTATATTCCAACTCCAGCCTTCTGGTGAAATAGTAACCAACTCAGAAATCCAGGCTTCCTTAGCCATAGCACAAGAAAAAAGCTTAGGGTAAAGATCCTTTAAAGGAATAAGTCCACTCCAAGAATCATACCAAAATCGAATACAAAGACTCTCTCCCACCACATGACCAAGAAAGCTCTCAGCACCTTTCCTAATATTCTTCCACATCCCACACCCATGAGTCCCTCTACCAACTCTAGTGCACCATCCCCCTCTAGCCTCTCTATACTTGGTAGCTATAACTTGATGCCATAGACTATTGGCTTCAATCCCAAAACGCCATAATCATTTTCCAAGGAGGGCTTGGTTAAACAACCCAATCCTTCGGATTCCTAAACCACCTGCCTCTATTGGCCAACACACCTTATTCCAAGCAACTAGCGGATATTTGAAAGCTTCCTCAGAACTCCACCACAAGAAATTTCTCTAGATCTTTTCTAATCTAGCCTTCACAGTTTGAGAAATAGTAAACAAGGATAAAAAAATAGGTTAGAAGGCTTGAAAGGGTACTTTTCAATAAAGTTAGTCTACCCCAACCAGATAGCTTCTTCTCTTCTTTGGATTTCCTTGGAAAAGTATTTGGAAGCAGAAGATTCCCTCTAGAGTTGCTTTCTTTGTTTGGACTGCTGCCTTAGGGAAATGCTTGACGATTGACAATTTACATAAAAGGAAGATATGGATTTTGGATTAGTGCTACATGTGTAAGAGAAATGGCGAATCGATTGACCATCTATTCCTTCATTGTCCTTTTGCTTCGGATCTTTGGTCTATGGTTTTGGGTCTTTTTGGAGTTTCTTGGGTTATGCCTCACTCTGTTTTGGGGCTGCTGCGATGTTGGCAAGGCAGCTTTGGTCATCATCGAAATGGTTTTATTTGGTCTATCATTCCTCATTGCTTATTGTGGTGCCTTTGGAGGGAGCAGAATAGTAGATGTTTTGAAGATTCTGAGAGATCTATTCCGGATCTCAAGCTTCTCTTTTTTAGAACTTTAAGGGATTGGTTTTTTGCTTTGCAAAATAAATCTTTCCCTTCTTTTATTGTTTTCCTAGACTCTTGCAATTTTTGTATTTGATTTTCTTTCCCTTGTTCACTTCCGGTGCACTTGGGTGTTCCCTTTTTTCAATATATCTTATTACTTATCAAAAAAAAAGGATTTCAAATCGATGAATCCATAAAATGAGCCCAAAGAGGCATACCTAAATAATTCTTGGGCAACCCACCAATTTTGAAACCTAAGACGCTGGCTAGAGCATTCAAACTCCCTACCTCCCCAACCGGAACAATCTCACTCTTACCAACATTGACTTGCAAGCCTATGATAGCCTCAAAAAAAAAATCATCACTATCCAAATATGTAAAAGTTGTTCCTTGATTGCATCACAAAATAAGATAGCGTCATCAGCAAAGAGAATATGAGAAATATGCAAACCTCCTTATGCATGGGAATTTGCTTGATATCCACGAAGGAAAACTCCCTCTTCCTTCTTTTTAACAACCTACTCAACACTTCCATAACCAACGAAAAAAGAAAAGACAAAAAGTCCCCTCGGTAAAGACCTCGAGCACTACCAAAAAACTTAGATGGTGAGCCGATGAGCATAAAATATATAAAATAAAAATTTTTCATATTTAGAGCATTTGCAGCAGTGTAGCTATAATGCTATAATGCTAAAATTTAGCTCCAAAAACACAAAAACCTTGCTGCAGCAGTGGAGCTAAATCTAAAAAATTTAGCTCCATTGCTACAATGCACATCTATAAATAGATGTGCACTGTTCATAACATTTAAAAGAAAAAAATATTATTTTATTAAATTTCTCTCTCCTCTTCTATTAAAAAAATATTTTTTCCTTTTTCTTTCTTTTCTCTCTCTCTCTCTCTCCGGCTTCTCTTCTTTCTTCCTCTTTCCTTCTCATTTTTTTTTTTTCTCTCCCTCGTCTACTCTCTACTTCGCCATCGCCGATCTTCATCATTTTGGATCTTCATCGTCGCCGATCTTCATCATCGATCTTCATCGTCGTCGCCCAGTTGCCATCCCACGCAGCTGACCCATCTCGCCTTCATCGAACTCAAGCGTGCCACGAACCCATCGAAGCTCTATGCTTGGTCAAGGCGGCAGTAAAACGACGCCATGGTCGGCGACGGCGGGAATTCTGGGTTCATGGGTTTTGGATTGCTGGGTTTGTGGGTTTTTGGGTGTTTGATTTTTTCTTTTTCTTTTTGTTGGGTTTGGTTGTGATTGTGGATTGTGGTTGAAATGGTGGTTTGGTGGCTGTGTTGGTGGTGGTTTGGTAGCTGTGGTTGTGGTTGCATGGTTGTGGCTGTGTTGGTGGTGGTCACATGAAGGTTGTTGCCGTGGGCTGTGGTTGTCACATGAAGGTTGTTGCTGGTGAAGTGTGTGGCTGTGATAATTGTGTGTAGTGAATATATTATTTTATTATAGTGAGATGGATTATTTTATTGTAGTAGTTATATTATTTTATTGTGATGTTTATATTATTTTATTGTGTTGAAAGCTAAAATTGATCCACTGCTGCAGCATGTGTGTAGGTAAAATAGATAAAGTAACTTTTAGTGGAGTTAAAAAGCTAAATTTTTAACTCCACTGCTGTGGATGCTCTTACATATTCAGCCTCACTTTTACGCTATTTTGTGACTAATTATAAGTTGTCTCTATTTTATAGGTAATAAAGGTTATTCATGTGGATTCGCTGAATAATTTATAAGTTGAATGCTAGGTGGGTCAGGCCAATTGTCAAGTGAACCATGAAGTAAAGATCCAACCTAGGCGTGAATTCAAATGAAGCAAGCAAAAAGAAAAGAGAAAAATAAAAGCAAAGTCCAAAACTTACCCAAGCACATGCAAGTCCAACAAGGCATTAAGTGTCATGCAAAGAATAGAAGAGTAAAGAAGAAAAAAAAAGAGAACTTAATAAAAAGGAATTTAATTTTGTGGAGAAGCCTACACGTGGGCTTGTGGTCTAAATACTTATATTTGCTTGTGGGCTTCCCTTTTTTACGAAATCAAAGAGTTCAAGACTTTTGGCCCACTTCGGGGTCTTGTGAAAGACCGACTTGAAGTTGAAGTCAGCGTGTGTAAGTGTATAAAGTGAGCAAAATAGAAAAAATCTAAAACTTGTACGGTGGAGGCTAGGGCTGGAACACCCAACAAAAATTAGAACAAGAGGCAGTATTGCATGTGGCTTTCACTATGGTTTTTCTCTGATACTGTGACTTTTCTTTTTTATTAGCTAAATTTTCAATTAAGGTTAAGGATGAAGCCTTGTTAAGAATTATCAGTAATATTTATATAATTTGATTTTTCTCATAATAGTTGTTCTTTAATAATTTAAATTATTCTTGCTTCATCACAATTGACTAAGAATGGATCTAGATATGAGTTCAATCATGTTTTTCTCATAATTTAGGATTTATCTTAATTGATTGAATGCTTGGTTTATTATTTCTTAATTTTAAAATTAGATACCTCTTTTTATTTGTTTGTCAACTTATACAATTGATTATTTGATTTTTAAATTGGATCTCTTGTTTATTTATCAAAAAAAAAAAAAAAAAGATATCTCTTGTGATTTATTTGTCAATAGATACAATTGATGATTTAATTTTATACCTAGGAAACAAATAAAAGCATGCTTTAGATTTTTAAAACAGGGATTTTAATGAGAATATTTTCCATGATAGCAAGATTGAATTCTAGTTTATCATGCAGTGAGCTGGAAAAAATTAATGATCATAAATATTTGCTAATATGAATTAACAAACCCGATTCTAAAATCTTAATTCTTTCCTCTAAATTGTTTAATCTCTTTACTGCATTATATTATATCTTTTGCTTAGTTTAATTAATTGCTTAGTTTATTTAATTTCAAAACAACCAATTTTTATTAAACTAGATTATGATTAATTTGGTTAAGGTTTAATCAATCCTACGTTCATACAAGTCCCTGTAGGTTTGACCTCATTATTGCCAAACTATACTTCGGTACGGTTCATGCACTTGCGAGTATTTTAAAATTTCACAACATGAGCCATTGACTAGAACTGAAAATGGACGGTAGAAATATAGACCTTTATCCACCTCCCCCGCTTCTCTCCAAAACTCATCCTTTCTATGAGATAAAACAAAGCATCACAATTGATATTATCACAAGTCTTCTCAATATCTAGCTTGTGTTGAGATTCAAAATATTACAAGTATTAAGATCCAAAGCAAATGGGCCCTCAAAACCAAGGAAGGCCCAATCCGTGAGCCAAGATTTGGACCATTAAGAACGGGCAAGAGGGAGCCTAAGCCCATAATAGGGTAAGCCATGGGCCTTAGAAAGGAAAGAAGAAAGCAAAAGAAGTTTGCCCTAGCCCTATGAAAAAGGGGATCCCTGGGGGAGCCCATGGAGAAGAAAGGGACTGGACTAAGATACCTTGAAACTACTAGAGCCAGGGGGGATCCTCGGGAAATGCAGGGAAGAACCAGCTGGGATTTGGACAACCGAGAGAGGCATGCCCATGGCCACAAGGAACGAAGGAGGTCATGTCCCATCAGCAGCCCACAATTCAAAAGAAAAGCTTTGGGAACAAATGGTGGCTTAAGAATCAATACCTGATGAAGGGAGCCTAGTACCTCGGGCGAAGCAGGAAGGGGAACCAAGAAGGAAGGTGACTAGGAGCCTTTCAACATGTTAAGAAGGAATCTACCTATTTGAAGGAAATGGACAAAGGGTGAGGCAGCCAAAGAGGCTCTGAAAAGTCTTTTTAGAAGCTTTGGGAAAAGGGTTGGAAGCCTTGACTTAGGAAAGGCATTAGAACTTGCCCCATCAGGATCTCCCAAAAGAGGAAGGTCAGCTGGGAATTTTTGGGGGATAAACCTCAAAAGAAGAATACAATGTAGAAATAAGGAAAGAACCAGCCACTAATGTTGCTGACACAAAATTGGTTCTAGTACTTAGGGCAACAAAAGGAGGGAATTAATGCCATGCCAAAAAACCCTAGAATGGAACTATAAAAGAGGATTAAGGCATCAACAAAGGGCATTCAGCAACTATTAATCAGAGCATAAGAAAATCATCAAAGAGATTCACTAAGCTTCAAAAAAATAAACAGAAAAGAAAGGCATTGTGAAGGATCCTGCAGCAAGTGCTTGAGGATACACTTAGATTCAAAGGGATTCAAACCTCACAAATTTTGGAAGCCTAGAAGGGCTATCCAAGTGTATGACTTTTGAACTTATTTGAACCTCATGGCATATCCTAGTGAGAAATAGGGTTCAATGTACTTAAAAACTTAATATAATGAACTATCGCTCTATTTTCTGAGGATCCTTAACGTTCTTGCTCACATTTTTCTTGATAAGTCCTTTATTATTCCTCACCCACTTATTTTACAATATATATGTGTGCATGTATGAATGTATATGTGTTGTAGGGTCAGCAATGGGAGGGGGAGTTAATCCCCAATATCTCACCTTGGCAAATGTAAATACTCTCCTTGAGCAAGAAAGGGAGAAACTCCCATGGATTTCCAAGAAATTCTCTTGGGATTCTCCTTTTCCAGCAAAGCTCCTCAGTAAGCCCTATACCAAAGGATATGAACCCTCAAACTTCCACTCATTTGATAGGAGGAATGGGAGTGTTGTAGAACATGTGAGCAAATTCATTCACACTATGGGTCCCTATGTTGTGGACAAGGAGTTATGTCTAAAAGAATTTGCTGAGTCCCTAGTAGACAGCATATACATGATACACCACCTTGAGGCCCGGGTCCATCAAGACTTGGGATGGGATGATGGAGAGATTCTGTGCAAAGTACTACCTAGGCGAAGATAAAGTCACTTTTGCAAGTCTTTAGCTTTAATTACAAACTTAATTTGGAGAACCTAGGCATAACTCAGTTCACTGATTTGCTGCAAAGAATCAGGAAGACAGCATTAACTATGAAAACAAAGAGGATACCAATCTCCCAGGCCATGACAGCCTCGATAGGGGAAAACAAGAAAAGGCCTGAAGGAAAGGTGACCAAGGAACCCCTTGTAATCCCATGTACTGCAGAGGAGCTGAACCACGTCCTAGACAAGTGGATTGGAGATGGAGTTATCAGGCCATTCACTGTGTCAAGGCCGCCTACCAAAGAGGAGAGAAAGAACCCTTTATTTTGCAGGATGCACAACTATGTCAAGCATTCCACCAAAGATTGTTGGACCCTCCAAAAACTCTCTTAGAAGAATCTAGGAGAGGGGATCCTAGAGCTTACCAAGCGAGAACCTGAAGTGCAAAGGAACCCTTTGCCCAATCACAAAGGAAAAGAGGTAGTGACCGTGGTAATTCATAAGAACCCGGCTGATATAGAAGCAGAGGATTCAGAGGGATCCTTCCATCCAAATACAGTCAAGACCCTCTAGAAGAACCGCAAGTTCAGGTCCTTATTCAACCAGCCAGGATTTGGACCAGAAGCAAGAAGGATCGCAATAGAATCCCTCATGAGTATGGTAGCAAACTCAAGGGTGGAGTGTTTCACAGCAGAATCTCATGCAAGTAGAGTTTTCTTGGAAACAACTAATGCAATAACCTTGATGAAGATATGGAGGTTGAGTACCTAAACCATCCAAGGCCCTTCTATTTGACAGCCACCATAAATGGCATTCAGATAAGGAGGGCGTTGGTAGATACAGGAGCTTCACTCAACCTCATTGCCCTAAGTACCCTAGAGGCTGTTGGCATGGCTAGCAAGAAGATCCTGGGGGCTCTTATAGAGATAACAAGATTTAGAGGAACTGCAGAATCTACTGAAGGGTACGTGCAGTTCACCTTAAGGGTGGGCTCCATAGTAACTTTAACTCGGTTCCATGTGATCAATTCAGAGGTTTCCTATCACATCCTGTTAGAGCGACCTTGGCTCCATAAGCTCCACTTAATCCTATCAACGTACCACTAATATGTGAAAGGGAAGCTAAATGGAAGGCTCATAAGGATCCCTACCAACCCAAATCCACTCAATTAGAAGAAGTGAACTTTGTAGAAACTATGTTTTATGATGAGTTAGCACCAGATGACTCCCACACCAGGGACCTCGAGGGCACCTGTTTTAGAGGAAGAAGAAAGGGGTAGCACCCGCAATCTGAGGGATCTCCTGGACAAGAAAAGACAGAAGAAGGAGGCTAGTTCCTCAGGATCCTGGGAGTGTGTAGTGGTCCAAGAACCCTAGGGCAAATTGATATATCGCTTATGAAGGTACGCGGGACCTAAATACACTCCGCAGGAGGGTCCCGGACCACTAGACTGCATGATGGCTCAAGAGATGATCCTAAAGGACATGGAGAAGGAAGCACAGATTTAGCCCAAAGAGGAGTTGGAAGAAATAAAGTTGAGGGCTGACCCAGGAACCCCAAATCTTGTTTTTATCAGCAGTTAGTTATCAGCAAAGGAAAAAGAGCAATTAGTGGAATTGCAAAAAGATATATGGACGTGTTTGCATGGACATATGACGAGTTGCCTGGCCTGGATCCCAGGCTAGTGGTCCATTCTCTTAATGTAGATTTAGGAACCACGCCAGTAATCCAGCCAACCAGGGTTTTCCACACTAAGGTAGAGGCTTAGATCACTTAAGAGGTCAAGAAGTTTTGGTCAACAAGATTCATCAAGCCTATCCAACATCCTAAATGGCTTTCCAATTTAGTTCCCGTGAAGAAAAAGAATGGCTAAATCAGGTGTTGTGTGGATTTTCGCAACTTAAACAAAGCATGTCTTAAGGATGAATTCCCTTTACCCAATATCGATCTCCTTGTAGACTCAGCTGCAGGAAGTTCCATGTTCTCCTTCATGGATGGGTATAGTGGATACAATCAAATTCAAATGGCTGCCAAGGATGCCGAGAAAACAACATTTAGGACCCCAATCGGGAACTTTTATTATACTGTGATGCCTTTTGGGCTTAAACATACAAAAGTCACGTACTAGCGTACCATGACAGCCATCTTCCACGATATGATACATCAAGAGATGGAAGATTATGTAGTTGATATCGTGGTAAAATCAAAGACTAGGGCAGGGCACTTCCAAGTTCTTGAACGAGTCTTCGAAAGATATAGGATGTACAAGCTACGCATGAACCCCCTTAAGTGTGCCTTTGAGGTATCCACTGGAATGTTCCTGGGGTTCCTGGTACATCACAGAGGCATAAGAGTGGATCCAGCCAAGGCCACTGCAGCAAGTGCAGGAAGCCTCACAAGTCTTGGAAGCCTAGAAAGAGCTATCCAAGTCTGTGACTTTTGAACTTATTTGAACCTCGTGGCATATCCCAATGAGAAATAGGGTCCAATGTACTTAAAAACTTAATATAATGAACTATTGCTCTATTTTCTAAGGATCCATGATGTTCTTGCTCACATTTTTCTTGATAATTCCTTTACTGTTCCTCAGCCACTCATTTTACAATATATATGAGTGCATGAATGAATGTATATGTGTTGTAGGGCCCATGTTTTGCGCACAAATTGATTCGTAATCAGCCCAACATAACTGCGGTGAACCATGCACAATCCACCAACCATCAAACATTATTTCTTTGGAGGCCCAAGATCCTTATCATCATTTGGGCCTAGATACTGTCCAAATCAGGAACCCACAGCTTTACAGTCACACCAAGAATGCCACTCTTTATTCTGCTATTCAAGCATTCATTTGCAATGAGAATAGAATCAAGAATCTGTCTCTCTCCATCAAAAGAATTCTGATAATTAGAAATGAGTTTATCCAATACACAACAAAGCCTATGTGGCAACACTTTTGACAACTTATACAAACTACCCACAATAGTTGAAAGAGTCATATTAGATTTACAGTATTAGTATTACTATTTACTACCATAGGTTCCATTTCATAGTCGAAAGACAGGAATTTGAGAGGCTGAGATGGATTGGATGGCTCAGGGAAGCTTTTGGGCAATGGATTGGGTGGCTTATTGATCGAGATGGTACAACGTGGTGGTTGAGCAAAAACAGATGGGGATAAAAACATGGATAAGAAATTGGGGTTGATGATGGAAATTGGGAATGTGAAGGTAGTGGTATCGATGGTGATGGAAAATGTGGCAAGAAAATTGTTAGTGGTGCTAGGGTTGGTGTCAGTACTTGAGTTAGTGGTGGTAACAGCGCAGGTGAAGGTGGAAGGATACTCCTTCCGCCCTAACTGGTGCTACTCATGGTTCAATTATCCATTGTTAAATCAACAAAGGAAAATCAACATAGGCTCTGCATGCAGCTGAAACTAGAAAATCCTGCTCTTGTTTTGGAAACTTATTTAACTGCATAGCTGCAAAGTCCATCTACCTCTATTAGTAATTTTAAGAGAGATCAAATTGTAGATAGTTCACAGACACTCCTCCAACTAACTAAATGATATTTAAACTCGTCTCCAATCCTCCCCACCAAAAATCCCTCTATAGTTTTCAATACGTCGAGCCACACTAATCAGTATGGGAAACAAAGATAAGCAGTCGGTGGATAGACAACATAGGGCACTCTTGATCAAGGTGATACCCCCCAGAAAGGTACATTTTCCAACAGGTCAAGTGTCTAGAAGATGTTACTTTCTAGTTATATTTATTGTATTTCAAAGGATAAAAAGAATTAAAAGAGAGTAGAACACTTCCACTCCATCTAGCATACCACTTTTTCAAAGTCATCACTTTTTGTGCGCATCAATCTACAAAACCTACTAATGTTTATGTTGGGTATACGTGTAAGTGGAGTCCCATATTGAAGATCAAGCTAATTCCAGTCCTCCTGTATCTCCTATTGCCCAATGGAAAAAAGATTAATGAATGACCAAAAGAAAGTAATCCCAGCATATCAAGAACACTGATCGTAACCCATTCTTGATTTCCAATGTAAAAGCAAACAAACAAACAAAAAAACCGATAACTACAACTCCAAATTTCCCAAGACTAGTGGCATTGAACAAGGGGAAAAAATGGCGAAAAAAATTCAGTAAGCGTACCTGAAAATAAAAGCAATGGGTAATGTGGCTGTCCAATTTGTGGATCTGCTCTCATACAGAGAGCGAGAGAGGCGGGGTTGATCAAATAGTCGGACTTTGCAATTGGAGCTTCGAGCGTAGAATGCTACACTTTGCTATTGAATAATATCAGATTAGCTGGAGAGTTCTTTGAGGGCCTGAGAGAGAGAAGATTTTTGTTTGGTCACCTGCATTGAAGAGTATATAATAAAACAGAATTCAGCATATCACCAGCAACCACAATTCATACAAAGCTACAAACCAACTTGATTATAGTATTAATATGAGGTTCAAATCTGAAACACCAAGAAATGCTTAACAGACTGAGAATCTAAGGCAGTCAACTGCAAACTAAGATATAAAGAAAAAGGCGAAGATTTCTGGAACAAGCTCAAGAAACAGAAACAAGGCCGGCCAAGGGAAGAAAAACCCTAGAAATGTTGCTTACCGAATCTGTGGAGCTTGGATTGGGTTTGATAAATTTCTGCTGCACGAGTCAACTCCTCTTGACTCCTGACAAGAGTCTGGAGTATGGACTATTTATCTACGGAAGACAAGGTCCTTTTTGCCGAATGGCATAATTTTGGGGAAAAAAGAACGGGGTGAAACTTGTAAAAATGCAGCATAAAAATGGAAATAAAAAATATATAAATAGACATAAGTACGGGTAAATTATGAATTGATAAAAAAAAAAAAAACTTGGATGTAAAGACACTTTTATATATATATATATATATCCATTGGTAATGGTGGTTTGGGATGCAAAAAACTGTCCATCCCTCTGTTGTCCTAGTCCTAGTTGGTATCAGAGCCATGTCATTGGTTTCTCCCTCTTTTGATTAGTATACTTTGATTATTGTCCTAATTAGTATGCTCTATGATTACAGTTGCCACATTACGTGGATCCTCTGTTTTAATCACATCAGAACACTGGATTTGATAATCAAAGTAGAACATTGAGGAGTTTATTTTAAAAGTCTTTAGAGAATCCTATTTGCCATAGTCTCTTTAGGGACGTTTAAGCCTGGAGCAGGTGTTTTAGTCTTAATAGGTCTTTGGTAAATAGTTCCTTTTATAGGAAACTATCATGGCAAGTTCATCTTCAGAAGTAATTGATACCACTAAACCTACTTTTGACCTTTCTCTTCGTAAGTCTATTGCTAATAGGTTAGACTATTTGTATGAAATTTCTCATGTACTTGAAGATAGTAAGATCCCTATTACTGACTTTCCTATTGTAAATCCTTATACTGTGTTTGATAAACCTCAAGTTTCTTTCAAAAAATTGTTAAAAATTGTTAGGTCCTTCTCAGTCTTCTACTATTAAAGAATATGTCCAAGCTTCTAAGTTTGACCAGTATAATATTCCAGCCAGTGAAATAGAAAATTTCATTACTCTTGCACTTCCTAGAGAGTTTATAATTCCATGGTAGAAACAGGGATATACACACCTCCACTTTGGAGCAGTAAGGTTGGCATTAACTTTCCATGGAAGAAAGGGACTCCCTGTAGTCTCTAGAATTTCACTCCTTGATTCCAGATTTTTGGAATATCAAAATGCTGTCATAGGGACGGTCCAAACCACCTTAAATGCGGGAACAATTTTTGTTACCCTTTTCCTAACTTTAACATGTCCCTGAAGGACCCCCATCTTTGTGATGCTCTCAAAGTACAAGTCCAAATTACAGGAGCTTCTCAGGTGCAGGATACATTTGATGCCACACTTCACTATCAGCTAGTTTATAGACTTCAGAATCATGTTTTTGACATGACGGTTCCAGACATAGCCCAATCCAATAAGGCATTGCTGATTCAATTTGATCCGGGAATGACACCCATGTGTACCTTTATCCCAAGGCAACTCAACAAAGATTAGATGATGTCTCTTTTCCCAAAATCATGGATCATGAAATATGAGATGCTTCATCAAGCAACTAAACCAATCCAGTCTAAAGATCCTCTCTTTATCAGAAAAGCAAATGGTGAAGTAGAAACAAAATTCTTGATGGCACCATCAGAGAAGAAGGATGTCATAGTTTTCCCAACTCAAATTGCTATGCTCCAACCGATATCCTATGTTGGTGAAGAAGGACTTCAAATTAAAACATTTCGAGAAGATGGAAAGCCTTGTTATAGAGGGTGTAAGAAGATTATGGAAACTTGTTAATTAGGTAGATTACTAGGAACATATAAAAGACAACATGGAAATATGGAATAGAGCACAACACTAGATACAACAAACTGAGGGATATTATTAGATTCAACAACTTTTTTACATCAGACATAAGAAGCATTGAAATACATTTTACAACAAGAGCTTTCTTTTCTTTTTCTTCACTCACTCTTGCCTCTTCAGAATTACAAGAGTCCTATTTATAGACCTTAGAGCTTGCAAATAATGTACAATATTCATATCAGGATAAGTAGGGGCCGTCCTTATGGATTTACAAGTGTCTAGATCATAGTGGTATGGCTGGATTTTTATCTTCCTCCGGATAAGCTTGCCATGGAATAAGAACAATAATAAAGATCTTGAGTGCTGGGCTGGCGAACAGGTGTCAAGTAAGGTAGGGGCATATCTGCATTGGTGATCTTCTTCAAGCATCTTTCTGACAAGGGGGAATATGGTACTGTTGGGAGCTATTAGGAGGCTTACGTCTGAAGACGTTTCTAGGACTTTTGACTTTTTTCTTTTTTTTTAAAGATATCTAGTCCCATCCATCTCTTCCTTGGAACCATTCTTCATCAACATCTTCATCAAGATCATGATTATGATATTGCGGGTCATCATATCCAATAAGAGGATTTGGCATTTCCCAATGATCTTTATGTGGCCATTGTTGCTTACAAACATCCGAGCCAGTTGGAATTATTTCAGGGAAAATACCCTTATTAAGGGATTCTGCCATGGTAAGAGCATGATAACAAGATACCCAAGAGACATCCAAATGTGTGTGGAGACTTCCGTCTGAATTAGTGACCCAATACATCTCAGCAAGGTGGAAAATTTCTTGTGCTCGAATGTTATTTTTAGAATGAAGTTTGGCAACCAAACATGCTGAAGTGACTTTGTGGCCAAATTTGGGGTGTTCTGTTTTAGGATACTTTATCCATTCACTATCATGAGCATCATTTTTCAAAATTTCAAACCAGAATTTATGAAAATATTTATTTCCCTGAGGGAAAATATAGTTGTAAAACTCTTGTTCGAAATGAAGACACAAGTAGTATTTCATTGAGTAAGTACCACATATAGAGGTAATGTGCAACCGCCCAATTGGTTATCCAAAATGCAAAAGGGGATTTCCATGGTTGGTCTATATCAGGGAAAATGGCAAGGAAATGGCATTGGTGTTTTTTAAGGTAATCATGGAGGGTTTTAATAATTCCTTTTTGTTCTGGCTTCAAGGGTTAAGGTTTTGATTTGGTCTTTTATTTCTAAGGGAAGGTTTTCTATTATATCAAGGATATCATTAGGGTCTGCAGAGGAAGGTTCTGAGGATGAGGATGGGTCTGTAATAGGATATACATATAAAGGTGGAGGGATAATTGTGGTATTAAGGGCTGGAGGTTTCCTGGAAAGGTAATCAGTGATAAGGTTATCCTTACCTTTAATGTGCTTGACTTGAAAAGACCATTGTGAAAACCAATTTGACCATCTGAGTAACTGAGGATGTGGGAGCATTTTCCTTTTGAACTGGAGCATTTTGGGAAAGGAAGACATGTCCATTTCTATTAAGAAATTATGTCCAAGAAGATGGAACTGGAATTTTTCAATTCCATGCTTGATTGCAAGAATTTCTTTGAAAGTAGAATGGTAATGAAGTTCTGAGGGCTTGAATGCACCACTTTTGTAGCCACAAATATTCCTTTTGCCATCAATTTCTTCAAAAAGAGCTGTTGCCCAATACTCATCACTTGCATCTGTCTGCAAGATCCGTTTACCTAGTCCTAGAATCTGTAAGGGAGGAAGTTTTTCTGATAACTTTTTCAATTGTTGAACCACCTCTGTGTGAGTAGAGTTCCATTCTGGGGGAGATTTCTTCAACAATTGAGCCAAACAGTTCCTGTATCTGGAGACTTTTGGAATGAAGTCTGACATGTAACTTACAATTCCAAGGAACTGTTGTATTTGCTTAGTGTTTGTGAGCTTGTCTGGAAATTCACCCAAAGAGGATGCTATGTGAGGCTGCAGAGTATACTTTCCATCTGAAATATTTACTCCCAAAAAGTCTATAGAAGACTGTCCTATGACCATTTTCTTTTCTGAAAGCATTATTCCTTGGGATTTCATTAAATTATAGAATTCAGTGAGCAACTTGGCATGGGATTCTTCATCTTTTGAGAACAAAAGGATATCATCCACATAGATTAATGCATTGGCTAAAAGTGGCTGGAACAACGTTACCATTGCTTTCTGGAATTGGGATAGGGCATTTTTAAGACCAAAAGGCATGACAGTCCATTGGTAATGGTGGTCTGGGATGCAAAAAGCTATCTTGTATCTTTCTCTTAGATGGATGCCTAGCTGCCAAAATCCTGCTTTAAGATCAAACTTTGAAAATACTTTTGCATTTGAGAGATGATGGAAAAGGGCACTCTTGTTTGGCAAGGGAAATTTGTCATTTGCTAGAAAGTGATTAAGATCCTAGTAATTGATTACCAGTCTGAGTTTGCCTCGAATTTGCTCAGCATGCTTATTGACATAGAAAGCTTCACATGCCCAAGGAGAAGTTGTGGGTTCAATAAGGCCTTTAGCTAGGAGAGTGGATAATTCCTGAGTGGTCAGGGCTAAATGTTCTGGATTCATCCCTCTGTGACTGTCTCTTGTGGGGTTGACATCTTCATTTTTCTTGAATGGAAGGTGTATGAAAAATTTTGGGTTTTTCCACAGAGGATTTGGATTTTTAAGGAGGAATTCAGAATGGCCGTTTGCACAACAGTCGTTGATAATCTGGAGTTTTAAGGAGTCAAAGGGATCCACGGTGAACAGGTGGGGTACTTGGGTCCAAGTAAGAAGGTGTTGTTTGTGCATGAGCCCTTTTGAAGACCATCTAAGACTTGGTATTTGATGAAGGAGATTAAATCCGATGAGAATGTCTCTACCTGTAAGAGGGGATCCAAGGACTTGGTGTTTAATGGTTAAGATTGGAAAAATTCTGATGAGGATAGGTTTACTCTTCAGGGTTATAAGGAATGTTTTTCCATTGGCTGCTCTAAACATTTGGTGATGGGGTAGCCAGAATTCTTGAGGTAAAATTCTGGGGTGAAGGATTTTTGCTGCTGCTCCTGTATCAAATAAGGCTATCACCAGAATAGGTCTAGAGTATGTGTCAAGGAGAAGGTGCACTTGGGCTATAGGAGTTGGGTTGGTCAAGGGAGCTATTATTGGTTGGGATGTGAAGATGGTTTGGATTTCTGGGTCTGAATCATATTCATTGTCTGGTTCTGAGTCTTCTTCCGAGGTAGAATAAGCCACAACTGCCAAGGCTTGAAGGGAATATTCATCGTCCAAGGAAAAGAGTGACTCTATATCCGAGAAAGGAATATCTTCTGCATGGATCTGGGCTTGTTCAAGGAGCTTTGCTGCTTTCTCCCTTTTCGGGCAATTTTTAGCAAAATGGCTTGGTCTCTTGCATACAAAGCAAACTTTCGAAGTTTTGCTTTTAAACTGCTTCTTCCTAAGAAACTTCCATTTCTTCTTTTTGAAAGTGTTTTTCCTTTTTCCTGCATAATTTCTTTTCTTTCCAAAATATTTTTTGAAATGATTTCTTTTTTTTTTTGTGGACAGTCACAATTTTTCTTATAGCACTTTATCTGCAAATCTTTTCTTCTGCAATTGTCTTTGAGTTTACTATGGACCTTATCAATTTTGGAAAGAAATTTCCTTTGATTGCAAAGCTTTTCCAAGGCAATAAGCACATGTTGATAAATTTCTCCCAAAGAAGCTTGTTGTAGAGTTATTTTTTGGAGATTCATCATGCGAAGAGTTTCATCTCCAAATGGTTCTGGAAGGGAGTTAAGAAAAGTATGTTTGGCATTAACATCATCCATACCATTGAAAAAATAATATCTCCTTGAGATTCTGTCAAAATGCTTTTCCAAATCTTTTCTTTCAAATGAGCAGCATTTCATCAAAAGGAATTCTTCTCGTGCTACCTCCGTGTAATGAGTTACAGAGCCAAGAAATTCATTATGGACAATTGTGAAAAAATCTTCCAATGTGTTGTACTGGGCTGCTTGTCTTTGTCTGTATTCTCCTAGATTGATCCACCACTCTCTTAGCCTTCCTATAATTCTTGCCACAAATTTAACAATTATCTGGGGCACGGTGGCATTTGGGGCCTGTAGTTCAGCAATACACCAAGAATACATGCTAAATATCTCATCATGCCATCTAGAAGGAGGAGCATTATCGAGGGTAAACAAATGTTTTGAATCTATAGTTGGTGAATAAGCCAACCTTGTTTGGTATTCTAGGATAAATGGTGGTGGGGGAAAGATTGGTGGCGATGGGGGTGGGCGAAGAACATCATCTTCCTCTTCCTCTTTTGGTTCATTACTTGTCATAAACACCTCTTCTAGACCAAGATCAGACAGATCTAGGTCAGAATCCTTAATTACTAGGAGCACAAAAGGCTCTCTAGAGTCGTTAAGGGTAAGGGTTTTAAGGAATGACGAAATTGGATTTGGAGGGTCAGGATCCACAATCAACATGTTCATGTCTGGAGGTCTTGAGGAAGCACCAATAGTTGGGTCTGGAAGTTGGTATACTGGTTCTTTGTCCTTTTTCATGGAAGGAGAGTCATTTTGGGGTTTAACTTAGGATTCTGGTTGAGGTAGAAAAAGATGTATAATGCTGGGGAGAATTCCACTTGGCTTAAAGGGATTATGATTAGGATGTGTCATGACTAATGGTTGTAGGTTTTGAGAAGTTGGTGAAAACGGTGAGGTCAAGGGCATGGCAAGGTTTTTATACAATAATTGCCGAGGCTGGTAGGGCATCTGGACATGCATTGGAAGAGCCTGAGTAGCTTCTTTCTGTGATCCTTCCATAGATTGGAGTTGTAACAGCAACTGCTTTTTCTCTTTTTCTTTTTGTCCAATAAGAGGGAGACAGTTTATTTTGTGCTACAGCATTTTCTGCTTGCCAGTTTAACGCTACTTCTGTCAAAGAGACCTGTTTCTTGGTACCATCAGAATTAGTTCCAACAAGATTCTTTATTTTCCAGACGTGTTTGGTATTGGTTTGAGGGTGGTCAAAATTTTCTAATGGAGGAAAATTCTAGGAATAGGAAGGAGAGGCTTGGTCAAACATGTAGTAGGGGGAAAATTCTGATATCTAAGTTGATTTAGTGGGAAGAGATTAACAAAACAATGTCATTTCACTTAAAATAAAGAGAACTGTTGGCAGTTCCAAAATAGCATCGTTTCGCCCAAACTCAAAACACAAAATGCAGGTATTCTTACGACACCATTTCATCTAAAATCAAAACACAACTTAATTCATTCCCAAAATCCCTAACCCATACATGCTAAACAACGAACCTAGCCCTCAGTTCCATCGTTGACGACTTATTCCCAAAATCTTTCTCTTCTTGATACTGTATTTTGACTGGTCTCAATTAGCATGCCAAAATACCGATTTAAGTCCTGAAAGGAAAATAAAAATTATGCCTTTAAATGTATGAAAATAAGGAATTACATGGAAAATGTCTCTTTATCCTAATTAGGTTTTGAATAAACCATTTTAATGATCCAAGAGTTCAAAGTCTAAAACTTTCCATTTTTGGCTGAGTTTCACCAACATTGTCTAACCCTAACTGGGATTAGTTAAAAAGTTGACCAAAAAACCCAACTATTTTGATCGAGATAAATTTTTTGCTCATCTTAAAGATTATAAAATTTCTTTCAAAATGATAATCCATGGACCAAAATTGGAGTTGAAATGGATGAAATATCATAAAACATCAAACCACTGATTAAAAATATTTCTTCATTATTTTTTCAATAAAATAGTTGTTTTTGGAGTGATTTCCTGCAATAAATTGTACAAATTCAACCACAACAGGTGCAAATGGCCTAGACTATATTGAAGTATGATGTATTAGCTACTCTACAAAAAAAGGGGTTCAATAATATCCCCTCCAGATTTAAGAGAAGTGCTATACAAATTTCTACATTGCATCACCTTCATTTTAAGTGTAATATTTTGACAACCGTAGCTCCAAATTGCACGTGGCCAGAACCTATGGAAACTAGACATCTACAAATTTCTATCAATGTCAAGTTTGATGAAATTTGAACTCTCAAAGACCCCCAAACAGCAACCTAAAAACAAGTTCAAAAAGGGGGAAAAAAAATCAAAACGGAAGAGTCAAGGAGCATCTATAAAATGATAAGGTGGCTGAAGGATCCCATTAAGAAAGCTACCTACCTTGGTAGGTGCACCCCTTATAGGGATCCTACTCCCTCTAGATGTTAGAATTAGTACCCTAAAATCCTATTGTATGATGTTATGTATGACATTATGATTGAAATAATAAAAGTTGTTTAATTATCTAAACTAATGGTAACAAAATTATTTGGACATTATCTTATAGTCCTCGAGATGCATTGTATGTGATTTAATTACAAAAGATATAAATCACAAGTTCTTTGTAAGTACAAAAACATAGTTCTTAGTCGATGATGAAATTGGACATTTTATTTGTGAAGACTATAACGTGTCAACTAAGATAATTTGTCTTATTCATGGAAGTGGAGGTTTCTATTTGATAAGCTGATGTGTCTTAAGTTTATAAGACATATTAAATTGGAACACTGTGGGATTAATTTTTTTATTAATGATTGTTAACTGAATAATAAATCTCACGAATTTCATTTACATATACTCTCAATCCTGAGAGGATTATGAACCCAATCATGAAATGTAGGTTGTTTTGATATACAAAGAGTGAGATATAATCTAACGATCAAAATCTAAGTATGCTGGGCAACAACATGTAGTGTTGAAGGAACACATATTCTCAAGATGGAATTCATAGTTTCTTTCTAGAGATATAAAATATTCCCTTAAGGTAAGTTTCATGGGTTTAATTATTTAGATTTTTAGGCATAACCACTTTAGTAAAGAGTTACTAAAGTTTATAGTTTATGAAATTTGATTTCATATAAATATGAATAACTTCAAGGATTAAACTAGGAACTCAATGATCAAAAGGTAATAATTTTCAAAGTGACAATTATATATTATGACTTTGTATTACAATGAATATTTTCATAAAAGGGTTAACTGATTAGATAATAAAGTCTTGGGATATAATTTTATTAATAAAGCATAGAATGAAATTATATTTGTATTACCATGAATATTTCCACTCATTATGTTCCACGTTCTAATTTCATCACAAGGTCTTCTAATAGATATCCTATACACATACACACTCTTGGTCTATACTTACATGCATCTTGCGTACAACCTACCATTCATCTAGACATGGTATATTTGGAAAAGCGCTAACCACTGGAGAGAAACAGTATGGCCGATGTCGATATCGAATTTTGTCTACCCTTGATTTGCATGCCAAACCTTGAAAATTCCAAAAAATATTATCTTTTCTCCATGGGGCCTTAGAAACATCTTGATTGACGTGGCGTAACCCGTTCAGGCATCAGAGCACTCGAAGTATCTTTTCCGATCAAATTGACCAAAATGCCCCTAGTCAACCTTGGGATGATCAAAAGTCAAACGAGGTCAAAGTTCTCCTGAAATGACATTTTCCATGCTTTTACATCAAACCCGAACCACTCGGAGATTTTTGTCAACTTTGACCAAGTTTGACTCGACCTGGACTCTCGAGAGCACAAGAAATTGTAATTTTGATCTGGCCATTAGAATGGATTGGGACTAGTACCATTGCAAAGATTATCAAATTCCCTATCCAACGAATATTCATGGGTCAAAATTGGAGTTAAAATGGTTGAGTTATCTAGAAAACCATGCAAAGCGCAATAGCACGCTTCCCAAGACCATAACTTTTGATCCAACTGTCTGATTTTCAATTTATTTAGTGTTTTGGAAACTAGACATCCAAAGCTTTCCAGAAACACCAAGATTAGCTCCATTTGAGTTTGGAAATACCCTCAAATACGCATCCAAAACTAGACCGAAAAAAAGTTCGAACTGTTGATGTTAGTAGGGGTGGCCGACGGCCACTCAAGGGGTGTCGGAAGCCAAAGGGTCAAAATTCAACTATAAATGCTTCCAGACCCCTCATTTTGCCCCCAAAAAAAGATTTTGGATAGTTTTCTAGGTAGATCCTCTCTCTCTTCTCCTTAATTTCTCTCACAAACACATCTAAACACCTTTGATTCTTTTCTTTTCTCCACAGTCACAAGGTAGTGTTCTTGCTCTCGATATTTTTCTCCTTGGTTTCATATCTTAGATTTGAGGTTTAGGAGTATGGATGTAGCTTTTTAGCTACAATCCACACCCATTTCTTTTCCTAGCATGTTCTTGCTTTATCCTGCATGTTTTTAGCTTTATCTTGCTTCCTAGCATGTTCTTTGTTTTTTCTAGCATGTTTCCTTGCTTTTTTCCATTATTTATCCCTTTGATGTTGTTGGCCTAGCCTTCTTGGGCTAGGATATGTCTAAATTCTATGTCTATGCTTAGATCTACATGTTTATGTGTTCTTTGCCATGTTTTTGCTTAGATCTACATGCTTATGTGTTCTTTGTCATGTTTATGCTTAGATTTATGTGTCTATGCTTATATCTTTGTATTTATGTACTCTGTGCTATGTTTGTGTGCTTAAATCTATATGTTGGTTGCTATGCCATGCGCTTCTATAGCCCTTTTGTTCCTTGATGTCTCTCTTTCTTGTGTTTTGGCCCTTGTTGGTGGGGTGTAGATCTAGATCCCTTGATCTAGGCCTACACCCGTGCACCTAGGCCTATATCAAAGGGTTTTGATCATTTCCTTTATGCATGTCTCTGTTTGCTTGCTTGCTTCTGGCTTTATGTCTATGTTTACCTATCTAGATCTAGGCTTTGCTATGCTTTGCACCCTCCGTGGGTTTGTGCTTGTCAGTCCTTGGGGCCACTTGCTTGTGTGGTTGCATTCGTCCCTCCTAGGGCTTGTTTGGATGTAACCACTTGTGAGATAAACCTCTATGGTGTCGATTTGCTTGATGCATACCCTTTCTTTGCCATGTGCGATGTTGCTTGACATGCTTGCTTTATGCCACCTGTTTGGTTTTCTTTGTGATAGGCCACAAACTGAATGACCCCTTGTGATAGAAATTAATTAATTAATTAGCCAAGTTATTAATTAATCAATTTATCATGCAAACACGTGGTAGCATAAATAAATCACCAATAAACTAAATATGCAGCGGAAAATAAATAACACGATGATTTGTTTACGAATGGGGAAAACCTAATGGCAAAAACCCCCCGAGTGATTTTGAGGTCACCACTCCTGATACTCTACTATTATCATAATAAGCAGTTACAAGTAAAGGAATCCAAGTACCTTACCAACCTACAGTTGAACCCTTACCCCAATACCCAATTGGACTTGTATCGTAGTGACAGTTCCCTTTTCAGATGCACGACTTCCAATACGTGACTAACCAATTCTGTGGATCCCAGTACGCGACTTCAATCACCAACTATGAAGGTTGTTGGTTGCAAACAGTTCATCCACATGATGAAGATCAAGAAGATGCTTCATCACAAAACCCTACAGTGCACATACATAGCAACTTCTTCAAGAGAAAGAGATGAACTAGGGCAAGAACTTCGTCTCCTGTCACAATTTTCTTGAACAAAGTTTGCTCAAAACTTGTGCAACACTTGAACATTTTGATGGCCCTTAAACTAATCCTTTTATATGTCTAGGGCTAGGAGGAAAGAAAGCCCAAAGACACATTCATAGATCCTAAGAAAATCATATTGAAATTCTGAAAATCTTAAACCTCGACAGATAGCAGCTGTCGAGCGGGTGTCGAGTACACCGAATGTAGAACAACTTCCTTAAGCTCGATAGATGCAGCTGTCGAGCCAGCTGTTGAGCTTTAATGATTTTGCACTCTGAACTTGTTTTCTTGAACATACTTGAAGACTTCAATACTTGATCTTGAAATAAGGTTTCTTGAAGTATTTAAAGACATCCTAAATCTACCAAAATGCAAGTAAAGTGCGTTTTGTCAAAGGATAAGCAAATTACATAAAATCATGACATATGTTCTTAACATATGAAACACATATGTCCTAACACTTTGCTTCTATGCATCCTTTTTGCATGCTTGCCTACAAGTTCATGCATGAGTCTTTGCTTGCTTGTGTCTTTCATACTCCAATCTAATGGAGCTATGGACACTCGATCCAAACCTAAATTTGTCCTTTTAGGACACCTTCTTTTGTTTGATAACATGCTTGTTTGCCCTTTCATATGCCTAGCATGCTTTGTTTGCCCCCGTTTGGCTCTCTTTGTGAGTATGCTCGTAGCATGCTCTCCCTATTTCCTTTGTTTCTTTCTTTGCTTGTCTGTTGGCTTGTTTCCTTGTTTGTTGCACGTACATGCATGGAGCAAGGGTACGACCTCCTAGGTGCAAGCAAAAAGGGCAAGGATGCAAACAAAGGGCATTGTTTAGTAGATTAGGGGGCCTAGCCCCTCTTGAGTGGTTTTCTCTTTCTCCCTCTTTCTAAGCCTCTTCTCTAGAGCATGTATTAGGGTTCCCCTTTTCCTTGTACCCTTTCCTTTTTCTCGCTCTTTGCTTGGGCTACGTTTTCTGGGTATGACAATGTCTGTTTTACATTTCCTGTACCTTGTTGGGCCATACCTTTAGAATGTTGGCAATGTCTATTTTACTTTCCTGCTCTGTGTGATAACATTGTGCATGATGTGTGTGTGTATATATATATACCTGCATGTGTGTGGGTGATTGTACACTTTGTATAACGGAATCTCTTGGTTACGTGAGTGACCCTCTCTAGCCATGGGTGCTCTTGACCTTATGGCATGGGTATGTGCTCAAGGCAATTGCTATAGGTGCATATTCATGTCATACTATATGCATAGTCACCGTGATGTGATCGTCTCGATCCATGTCACCAAGTGACATCAGTTTCCCTATGTATGTGTCACGAGTCAACGTGTTTAAATGCTTTGAGGGGTTCTAGCTTGTCCTAGCATAAGCATGTTGGCACGCGCTGTATACACAGGCACGAAACCTTGTTGGTGTGTCATAGCACACCAAATGTGAAACTCTGCTGGATTTTAGCCGTGAAAATGGCGCATCCCCATTGCTATATTCTCACATCGAAAACTTGGTGAGAATAGTGTTTTCTGTTCTATGATGCACTTGAGGTGAAGTGCTAGCGGATTTCCACCACGAAAATAAGGCAAAATGCTGCCAAATTCTCGTCGTGGAAATTTGACAACAATTCTAAACACACTTGGAAAGCATCGATCGAGACCACGCCCATTCTGAAACCAAACCTCAAAGCCCAATATGTTTAAAGCCCTGAAAGTTAATGCCAATAACTTGTTTTCAATTGCTAATGTCCAAAAATTATGATTTTACCAAAACAAGGGATTGTCTACGGACAGGCATTGTGGGGTGTTTAACACCTTCCCCACACGTAACTAAACTTCCGAACTCAAGAATCAAGAATTTTTATCCATCCACATTAGATTAGGAAAAATGACCTTTTTCTTAGCCTAGGATCAGTAATAAAATCAAATAGAGTCAGCTGACCAACCACACCTCGGAAAAACTCAATGATTGGTGGCGACTTCACTTACCCTTGGTAATTTCCTTTAAATTGATTCATATCCTAGTCACACACTCGAGGTATGACACACCTCTATACCACATCTCTTTCGCATCCAACATAGAGAAAAGCGCATGAGCATCACCATGATGGGTGGTTGAGGAGCCGCGAGGTGTCGACAGCCGGCATTGGTGAAAAGAAATGCTCATACCACATAAAGCAAGAATGCCCTAACCAACCGGGTTCTGTCACCTAAGAATGGGAAGGAAAATTAGTAGCAAGCTTATAGTACCTAACGTGCTTACTAGGGTAAGCATGCCTTAACAGCTCTGCACTAATGGCCATCCCCAACTTGCCTTCAGAGCTGATAATAGGACCACTGGCTCTCAACCCGGTCATCTTATGGAAGTCATGGGGAGATATTGTCATCTTCCTCTCAGAAAATGCAAAGGGTGTGGGTAGTGTCCCACCACCTCTCGAGCAATGCTTGCACCAGCATATAGCTGGCAGAGCTCTCAGGAAGTACAAGTATAAGTGGTTCAAAGTTGGCCGCCCTCACCAAGGCCTTAGTCTTGGCCTTGAGCAACTTGCACCAATCCATTAGGGATCTGACTTACCCCCACCTGGAAAAGATGGCAACCCATGAAATTTACAAAAACAAGTGTGTAAGAATCATATTGGACAAAGCTAAGTGGTAGAAAAGCATTACAGCATGTTTTAGGCATAAAACTGCATTTGCAAGTAGTAAGTGTATGCATGGTTCCAACATGCGCGCACATATTTAAAGCATGGTGAACCCAAAAGTGTGTTCAATATTGTTCCTCAGTCACCTGAATCTATTTGATTTTATCACCAATCCTAGGCTAAGGAAAATGTCATTTTTCCTAGTCTAATGTGGATGGATAAAAAATGTTGATTCTTGAGTTCGGAAGTCTGGTTACATGTGTGGAAGGTATTAGGCACCCCATAATGCCTATCCGTAAACAATCCTTTGTTTTGGTAAAATCATAATTTTCAGACATTAGCAGTTGAAAATGAGCTATTGGTATTAGCTTTCAGGGCTTTAAACATATTGGCTTTGAGGTTTGGTATCAGAATGGGTATGGTCTTGATTGATGCTTTCCAAGTGTGTTTGGAATCGTTGCCAAATTTCCACGGCGAAAATTCGACAACATTTCGCCTTATTTTTGTAGCGAAAATTTGACAGCGCTTTGCCTTAGAAGTGTCATAGCACACAAAATGCTATTCTCACCAAGCTTTCGAGGTGAGAATATGGCAATGGGGATGCTCCATTTTCATAGAAAAAATCCGGCAAAGTTTCGTGTTTGGTGCACTATAGCGCACCAGCAGGGTTTCATGCCTGTGTATACGATGCATGCCAACGTGCTCGTGCTAGGACAAGCCGGAGCCCTTCAAAGCATTTAAACACGTTGATACGTGACGCATACATGGGGAAACCGATGTCACTTGGTGACATGGATTGGGACAATCACACTGTGGTGACTATTTACATAGTATGACACTAATATGCACCTATAACAATTGCTTTGAGCACATACTAATGCCATAAGGTCAAGAGCACTTATAGCTAGAGAGGGTCACTCACGTAAACATGAGAGTCCATCATACAAAGTGCACAATCACCTATACACATGCAGGCATATATACACACACACACACACATATACATTATACACAATTCTATCACACAAAGCAGGAAAGTAAAACAATCATTGCCAACGTTTCAAGTGTATAGCCCAGCAAGGTATAAGAAATGTAAAATAGACATTGCCATACCCAAGGAATGCGACCCAAACAAAGAACAGGAAAAGGAAAGGGTACAAGGAGAAGGGGAATCCTAATACATGCTCTAGAGAAGAGGCTTAGAGAAAGGGAGAAAGAGAAAACCACTCAGAAGGGGCTAGGCCCCCTAATCTACTAAACATTGCCCTTTTTGCTTGCGCCTAGGAGGTCGCACCCTTGCTCCAAGTGTCCATGCTCCATTCGTGTAAATGCAGCAAATAAAAGAAACAAGCTAGTAGACAAGTAAAGGAAGAAACAAGAGAAATAGGGAGAGCATGCAAAGAACACACTAACAATGAGGTCAAACGGGGGCAAACAAAGCATGCTAAGTATGTGAAAAGGGCAAACAACATGTTATCAAACAAAAGAGGCTATCATAGGAGGACAAATGTAGGTTTGGATCGAATGTCCATAGTTCCATTGGATTGGAGTATGGACAACACACAAACTCATGTATGAACATGTAGGCAAGCGTGCAAAGATGCGAAGAAGTGAAGAAAGCCAAAATGGTGGCACAAAGTAAGCAAAACAAGCATATCATGGGCCCCTAAATCATGGGCTATAGACAATGGGCCTTTTTCAATACATGGAAATTCAAATTTTCAATGAAAGGGCTTCATTTTTAATGGTCCTGCCTTCTCAAAGAAGATCTTGAACTCTTGTCAATGTCCTTCTTGGTGCGGACTTTTGGCTACTAGCCACAAATTTTATTTGTACACACTTTCATGACGGAGCCATTAGTGTATGCATGCATGCCCTTGTAGGGTTGGAAACCCTTAAGGATTGGGTGTGATCTAATGTGTAATCAACAAGGTTACTTTTCCATAGGGGTTAATAACAGATGTTGTGTAAAATACGATGGATAGAACCTGGAGTAGGGCACAACTCTTTGAAGCAAGCAAAAGGGCAAACCTGCAAATAGAAACTGGACGCTTTCCCCTTGACTCATTTTGAAAACAATCCTATGAACGATATCCTACCCTAGGCTGGGATGTTCACTCAGATTTGGCTCTTCCTAGTCCTCATGGGTTTTAATTTAGTCTAGGCCAACTATATGAGACACGACTTAACTGGTAAGTTGGTCCTATTCTTAGGGGGAAGCTCAATTATCTAATCCTTCCCTTTATAGAAGTTGTGGGATAAAGTAGATGATGGGGGCATTTTCAACATAATACTATCCACCTATGGACCCATGAAAAGCTCACAATTCGGCATCTAGTAATTATCTAGGGTATACGCATCCAGCATTCACCTTTAACTTTGAGTCTAGGTTTGACCAAATATGAGGGGTGATGTCATGCATTTTGAAATGAAAGGGGAAAGACTTTCCAAGCACAACAAAAATATGAACAGACAAAGGTGTAATAGAAATTAAATCTACTACCCTAGGTTCGTACATGTGAAAAAAGCTGCAAAGCATGCTTTATGAAAGCCACACATACGAAAATACCTCAAAGCTAGTTTTTGGAAAACCATTTTGAAAAATATTTTGGAAAATATTTTAGAGTTTTGAAAATAGTTTACTAGGGTATAGTAAAAGTACTTTTCCAAAAGGAAAGCCCTGGAGGCTAATTCCAATTTCAATGTTTTTGAAAGCAAATGTCCAGATTAGGATCTTATCAAAAGCTCTAAAAGCTAAACTCTCTAAGTGTCCCCAGTGGAGTCGCCAGTTTGTCGATGCCTTGTAGCTGCTCAACCACCCATCACGGTGATGCTTGCGCGCTTTTCTTTATCTCGGCATGAGAGTATGATATGGTGTGGAGGTGTGTTGCTGGGATGTGAGTCTAGAGATGTATATTGCTAGTGTGCCTATTGTAGAATGCGAGTCTAGGGATGAATATCACTGGTGTGCCCGCTGTAGAATGTGAGTCTAGGGATGTATATCGCTGGTGTGCCTGTTGTAAGATGCGAGTCTAGGGATGTATATTGCTAATGCGCCTATTGTAGGATGTGAGTCCAGAGATGTATATTACTGGTGTGCCCACTGTAGAATGCGTGCGAGTCCCGTACCGTTTCTAGTGAGACGACTTCACGGCGCAGGTCAGTTAGAGGGAGAGGAGCCTCCGGAGGAGAGGTACGAGATGATGACATCCTAATAAACATAGATGAGGCCTTTATTGGGCCCGAGGTCCTACCGAAGTTTAGTGCTTGGAGGCATAGTCTAAGATCGAGGTTTCCACCACACGAGGCTAGGGCCGATGCTTACACACAGACTATAGATAGAGACATCTAGGACACCCACCTTCAGCATGGGCTAAAGAATCATCCTTTCACACTAGCGCAAAGAGGAGAGGTATGTTGCAGTTCCTTCTTGGTCATTCAGATCCCGATTATATACGTGCTAACAAGTAGCTTTTGATTTCAAATGAAAAGGAGAGAGAGGCTCTGTGGTCAGGACGCCTGGTCCACTTTCTTCCAGACATTGTTCGCTCTTGGGACCTATTCGTGGTACACCGCATTTCCGAGAAAACAGGGATTTGAGGACTTCCTACGGATTCCCCCGTTCACCATAAGGCATGGGATTGTTAAGGCTCTAATGCGACAGTTTCACGCCAAGACAAACACCTTCCATCTGAGTTATGGGGAGTATGCTGTCCTTCCTATTGATTGGATAGCCATTTTGGGTATCAGGTTAGGTGGCCACCAAATTTCGATCGAGGAGATGAGTTTTGACATGGCTTGCGATCTCTTGGTCATCCCTCTTCCATTGATTGTTGAGACGAGGGGGTATTTTGGGCCCACTGCATTGCCATAGATCCATATTGTGTGGTTACAGCATTGTATTCCCTAGGGTGAGGCCCTCATTGATGCTTATCTTCGTCGGTGCTTCCTATGGTTCCTTGGTAGTTACTTCTTGGGCAACAACCAATTGATGTTGACTTGTCAGTTGCTATGGGCTATGGGAGTAGTCTCTAGAATCAGGGCCTACGACTAGGGGTTAGTGACCTATGGCTTCTTCATTTCCCTCTTGAGGTGGGCCTTCTAGCAAGATTTCAAGAGTTTGGAGGGATGTTGGCAGATACTGACATAGGGGGCATACGAGTACATCCGAGCCTTGCGGCCTCATTATACAGGATTGTCCTTGACAGTATACCCTCGAGCATATGCATGGGCTTATTGTAGGATCACGAGGGTAGTAGTAGTGCAGCCAGTTACCATCTTCGCCGCTCTGGACTGTGTTACCTAGGACGAGATCATAGTTCGTCCATATGATGGTACATTATTGAGGAGATAGAAGCTCACCATAGCTATGGGCTAGTTGAGGATCCGATGTTCGTTTTAGGCCTTGACGAGTTAGGAGTTCTTTCTGGTGGAGAAGACCTTCCATTAGGTTATGCCAGTCTACAGAGTGCCATATTGTATTGTCCTGCAATGGACTCTGATGTATTATATTATTTCTTTGTAGCATGATGTATGTATGGAACAATGCCTCTGATTAGGACTTATATGTGTGAATCCCGGAATGTGCCTTTAAAAGGGCGGCTGATGCATGTGTAAAACAATGCCTTTGATTAGAACTTATATGTATGATCTGGACAAAATGCCTTTAGAAGGGCGGCTGATGTGTGCGAAAGACAATGCCTCTGATTAGAACTTATACGTATAAATCTAAACAATCGCCTTTAGAAGGGTGGCCGATGTATGTGTAAAACAATGCCTCTGGTTAGGACATATATGTATGATTTGAACAAAACACCTTTAGAAGGGCGGCTGATGTATATGTAAAACAATGCCTTTGATTAGGGCTTACATGTATAACTCTATAAACTACCTTTGAAAGGGCCACCAATATGCGTGTAAAACAATGCCTTTGATTAGGACTTATATGTATGATCTGGACAAAACGCCTTTAGAAGGGTGGTTGATGTGTGTGAAAGATAATGCCTCTGATTAGGACTTATATGTATAACTCTGAACAATCGCCTTTAGAAAGCCGGTTGATGTATGTGTAAAACAATGTCTTTGATTAGGACTTATATGTATAACTATGTATAGCTCTGTAAATTGCCTGTGAAAGGGGCTGCTGATGTGCATGCACTATAGCATTTTTGCCATAGACGATGGTTTTGAAACGACTTGTATCACACCCACTTGTTTTGCATCGCTATTTCACAGGTTTGTCAGTGGCTCCTAGACGATGGTCACCCCGTTAGGGGAAAAGAAAGGAGAGATCACGTGAAATAAACTGCCCCAGTTTAGGGGTTTCATGCGACTCTTGACATGAAAGGTACATCCTCAGTAGGGCGGACCCGTTCTAGTATATTGGTCAAAGGGGGGGGGGAACTGCAAAAAATAAACTGCCCTAGTTTAGGGTTTTGCGGGGTTCCGAGCTTGTAGAGCGGCTATAGGTGGCCTCGACTTCGCTGGTCATGCCATAATACTGATGACGAGTGTGAACACTCCAAACGAGGTAACTTTAGACACGCCATGAGGCGATATGCATTGATTGCTCCTGTTATTACCTAAGCGGGCTAGAAATCAAAGGACGGGATTCTTGAGGTACCACCATGGTAAATGACTAGTCCATCCTCTAATAAGTTAGAAAAGCTGCCGGATGGTTGAGATCGG
Organism: Quercus engelmannii; assembly: GCA_029955605.1. Classification (NCBI taxonomy): domain Eukaryota; kingdom Viridiplantae; phylum Streptophyta; class Magnoliopsida; order Fagales; family Fagaceae; genus Quercus; species Quercus engelmannii. The sequence goes on along the minus strand of JARPSG010000005.1, from coordinate 306,786 downwards.
GCTATAGCATTTTTTCGTTGCAAACTTTGATTATCGAGGCTGAATCGACCCCTGTACCGGGCGAACCGAGCTTTGAAAATGAGGTTTAAGATGTTTGAAGGTGCTAAACAAGACGCACAAATATAAATTGCCCCAGTGTAGGATTTGTGCGGCCTCAATTGCGCGAATGCAAGTTTCTGATAGTCTAGGTCATTGTTAGGCCAATCATGCATTACGGTGAGCATTACAATGAGGGAATCTTTGCTCCAAAGTGGTTCAAAACATGTCAAATAGGGGGAGAAGTGTCAGCATGTGTTTGGGTTTGTGCCTGGGGGGTTGAAAAGCCCTAGCACACTTCCTGAGGTCCCGCGGCCCTTGTAGGGACTAAGAGGCAGAGCTTTACTTCTGATCATACAATGGAGAGGGAGTTGGTTCGTCTTCGACACTTGCACGATAGACTTAAAGAGGTAGCCAGAAACCTGGGTTTTGACACAGCCAGACTGCTTCGCACTTATGCTCAAGATGACTCGATTCTTCGCACTGGTTTTGGGAGGCTATGCTAGGCCCTGTCGAATTGTTTAGGCCATGTTTGATTTGCTAGTATTCCTTTCTATTTACTTTATTTCTACATATGAGCTAGGTAGTTAGTATCCCACCATGTATGAAAAGGTCCTTTGTAAATTGCTAGGCAATTACGCAAGGCCTTCCGCTTTTTGTTTGGAGTTCTTAAAGCATAGTCTAGTCTGTTAGGCATGCTTAGAAATTGAGAGATGGTGAAAAGAGATGTTTATGATGATTCAAAGGATATATATATATATATATATGAGATAAGATTTCATGTTTTGATACCAGAACGTATGAAAGAAACAGAATGGCATAATACAGGCATGCTAATGAATATGAAGGCAAATGCTTTGAAAACACAAGACTATACAAATAAGTGATAAACGTAAAAATCTATGCATATCAATATCTTATTTTTCCAAGGATACATCCTGTTCTAGACGGATCTTTCCTTTTTCCCATTGAGGTACATTTCCCATCGGCATAAACCAGAACATCTTAAGTAGACCACTGGGTCATGGCAGTATTGTAGACAAAGAGCAATCTTGGAGGTGTCTTCATATCTTGACTTGGACGCTGGATCCCATTAATCTTTTGATCCTAAGCAAAAATTCAAGCAAGCGCAACTGATTGATTTTTTTTTTAAGATGTGACCAAACCAAGATGGCTACCTACGTACCTCCACGACGAAGGATCAAGTCATCATGTAGTTCAATTGACTTTTTGATTGCCTTAATGTTTGCCTAGACCCCTCTTTCGGGTTTTCAATCTAGAAAGCTCTCTCATGCTCTTTCTTTTGCTCCCCTTTTGCGTAGACTGCCCTTTTGGGTTTTTGATTTACCTTTTGTATTTTCTCACGCACTCTTTCTTTTACTCTCCTTTTGTGTAGACTGCCCTTTCGGGTTTTCGATTTACCTTTTACATTTTTTTTTAGTTCTCTTTTTGATTGACATAAAAATGAGGTGCATTGCGAGACTCCTTCATGTAAAGCACCGTATGATGGCATCAGAATTGGTGGGCATATTGAAGTCATGCTCGTCCATGTCAGCTAGAATCAAGGCTTCTCCGAAAAAGGCCTTCTTCACCAAATATGGGCCCTCGTATGTTAGGGTAAACTTTCCTCTGTGATCAGGCAGGGCCTGGCTGTGTTTCTTCAAGACTAGATCGCCTTCTTCAAAGACTCTGGGTCTAACTTTTTTGTTGAATGCTCGCTTGGCACGGTGTTGGTACAACTGTCCATGGCACATTATAGTCATGCGCTTCTCATCTATCATGTTCAGTTGTTCATATCGGGAACGGGCCCATTTAGCTTCTGACAACTCTGTCTGAGATAGAATCCTAAGAGACGGGATCTCTAACTCTGTAGGGAGGACGACCTTCATGCCATATACAAGTGAATACAGGGTCGCACTCGTGGAAGTACGAACAGAAGTGTGATATGCGCACAAAGCAAAGGGCGAATACTCATGTTAATCCTTGTATGTATCTATCATCTTCACCAAGATTTTCTTTATGTTCTTGTTAGTGGCTTCCACTGCGCCATTCATCTAAGGGTGATTGGGAGCTGAATTTCTGTGCTTAGTCTTGAATTGTTGGCAGAGTTGTCGGATCATCTTCCCATTTAGGTTTGTCCCATTATTGGTAATGAGCTCTCCTGGCACACCGTAGTGGCAAATAATATTGTGTTTCAGGAACCGGGCTACCACAGCTTGAGTGATGCTTTTGTACGAAGCGGCATCCACCCACTTTGTGAAATATTCAATGGCCATTAAGATGTACTCGTGACTGTTTGAGGCTTTTAAAATCACGGGTTCGATGACATCCATACCCTAGGCTGAGAAGGGTCATGGTGCTGCTAAAGAGTGCAATGACTGTAGAGGGGCATTCTTGCTATCTTGATAGGCTTTGCAACAATGGCATGTCCTCACATGTTTAATGCAATCGTTCTCTATGGTGAGCCAGTAGTAGCCAGCTCTCATAATCTTGCGAGCCAACAGGGGTCCATTGGCTTGAGCTCCAAGTAAACCCTCATGCATCTCTTCCATTAAATGATTAGCCTCAGAGGCATCTATGCATTGGAGCAAGGTAGAATCGTGGTTCCTTTTGTATAGGATGATAGGTCAAAATCGTATTGACCCCTTGTGATGAATTAACCAATTAATTTAAGCAAGTGAATTAATTAAGTTAATTAACATGCAAATGCGTGGTAGCACAAACAAATCACCAATCAACTAATTATATAGCAGAAAATAAATGACACAGTGATTTGTTTACAAATGGGGAAAACCTAACGGCAAAAACTCCACCGGGTGATTTTTAGGTCACCACTCGCGAAACTCCACTATTATCGCAACAAGCAGTTACAAGTAAAGGAATCCCAAGTACCTTACCCACCTACAGTTGAACCCTTATCCCAATACCCAATTGGACTTGTTCTGTAGTGACAATTCCTCCTTTCGATAAACTTCTTTTCACTGTCTGTTGCACGGGGCTAGTATTCATTGTCCTTAATATAAGCCTTGATATCACGGTACAATGGCTTTCCGTCGACTTTGACTTCGACATTCATGCACTCATTGATGTTCATGCAATAGGCTGGGACGCCACAAACTTCTAGGTGCAATTGCTGCATATCATCTCCTTTTGTTAATTTGACCATGCTAGCCAGTGTAGCCAAGGCATCTACAAACTGGTTGTATGCTCGGGGCAAATAGGCGAACGTGATGTTTCAGAACTTTGAAATCCAGCGGTTGACGCATTTCTGATATGGAATCAACTTGGTGTCTCAGGCTTTCCACTTTCCTTTGATTTGGGATAAGATCAATAGGGAATCTCCAATGATGCTCAAGTCGTAGGCGCTAATCTCTAGGGCCATTTGTAGGCCGACTATGTACGCCTTATATTCTGTGACGTTGTTGGTGCAATCGAAATTTAGCTTGATTGAAACAGGGATGTACTAGCCCTTGGGGGAACTATAACTGCTCCCACTCCATTTCCGGTAGAATTGGTGGCTCCATCAAAATAAAGCTTCCAATGCCATGGTTCCACATTGTCTGGTTCTAGCTCAATGCCATGACATCCTCATCAGGGAAGAGGGATTCTAGATGTTCTGGATCATTTAGTGGCTGATCTACTAGGTAATCGACTATGGCTTGTCCCTTGATGGCCTTTCTTGTCACGAACATGATGTCGAACTTGGAAAGTAATATTTGCCAACGGGAGATCTTTCCCATAAGAGCTGGCTTTTCGAAGATGTACTTAATGGGATTTATGTAGGAAATGAGCCGCTTGGTGAAGTAAAGCATATATTGCAGCAACTTGCGTGATGCCTATGCTAGGGCGCAGCACGTCCTCTCAATGGCGATATAGTTGATCTCGCAACTAGTGAACTTCTTGCTTAAGTAGTAAATCGCCCTTTCTTTCTGGTCGGGCTTAGCCGCTTGGCCTAACATGCAACCCATGGAGGTTTCTTGTACCACTAAATAGAGGATTAATGAATATCCCAGCGTTGGAGGAACCAGAACAGAAGGTTCAACAAATACTGTTTGATCTTGTCAAAGGCCACTTGGCATTCATCTGTCCATTCTATCTTTGTGTCTTTCTTCAAGAGCTTGAACATCGGGTCACATATGGTGGCCAATTATGCTATGAAGCGAGCTATGTAATTGACTTCGCCTAAGAAGCTACGAATCTGTTTCTTGGTTTGCGATGTCAGCATATCCTGGATGGCCTAGACTTTTGCTAGGTCCACTTTGATTCGTTTTTTACTAACTATGAAGCCAAGCAATTTCCCTGGACTAGCTTCGAAGATACACTTGTTAGGGTTTAGTATCAATATGTACTTAACAAGGCATTTGAATAGCTTTCTCAAATCTACCAAATGATCCTTAACTGTGTGAGATTTGGTAATCATGTCGTCTACGTAGACTTCGATCTCTTTATGCATCATATCATGGAACAAGGTTACCATGGCTTTCTGATAAGTAGCATCAACATTCTTCAAGCCGAAGGGTATGACATCATATGCATAGGTTCCTTAATGAGTGGTGAATGTTGTCTTGGCTTTGTCCTTCTCGGCCATTTTGATCTAATTATAGCCTGAGAAACCATCCATGAAGGAGAACCTATTGGTAGCAGTATTATCGACCAGGGTATCAATATGTGGCAATGGAAAGTTATCCTTGGGGTTGGTCTGATTTAAATCCCTGTAATCAACGCACATGCGTACTTTCCCATCTTTCTTAGGCACGAGAATGATGTTGGCAACCCAATCTGAGTAGGCTATTATGGTAAGGAAACCAACTTTCAATTGCTTTTCTACCTCTTCTTTGATCTTCAAAATGATCTTATATTTCATTCTTCGAAGGGCTTGTCGTACTGGAAGGCATTCAAGTTTGACTAGAATTTTGTGCATGACAATCTCAGTATCTAACCTTGGCATATCTTGGTAGGACCAAGCAAAGATCTCTCTGAACTCTTTGAGTAGCGCTATAACCTCAAGCTTCATGTCTTTAGGAAAGTTTACCCCAATCTTGACGGGGTTTTCATTTTTGCCTTCGTCGGCAAGGTTAACCACTTCTGTCTCTTCTATGTTAGGCTTGGACCCTTTGCTCTCTTTGTTTAAAGCTTCCCAAAATATCACGACGTAGACTTGGAATTTCCTCTAATCCTTTGATGTCATGTTCCAATGCTATTGTCTCATCCATGTCATCAACATCCTTGTTATAGCAATAGGACGATGTACCCGCTTGGGAATTAGAATAGATCCTATAAAACGACATATATACAAGGAAACAAAAGACAATTTGCACTCATATATTCATAAGAAAGAAAATAAAGAGATAAATGCAAGGATTTCCTATATAATACGCTGGATAATTTCATTAGTGGATTATAAATAGGGGATAACAAAGTTCATGCCTGATAATGATAAAAAGGAAACATATTTTTTTTGGAAAATAAATAGGGAAATGTAAACAAGGAATGTAGGAAACAGAAATAAACATGCAAAACAAACTAGATATGCTATTCCAACTCTTTCGGGCAATTGGAGGACCCAACCACATGATAATGGAATACTCTTTACTCAGCCGATGCAACCACAAAGTAGGGCTTGGTGGTCCAATGGCCTACTGTCTTGCCTGGCACATATGGCTTGATAGTAGAAGTCAGATCATCCCCTGGGGATAGGATGGCATTCATAGAGAATTCCTTTGGACAAAGATGGATGAGACAAGCCAGATCTAATTCTTCCTCAAATGATTCCTGCACTGTTTCTGATCTGATGACCTCGGCCAGAGCTGGAAAGGTGACCCTGATGTGGGGAATAGACATCCCTTGGCCAATGCACTTCCTTTTCTTTCCTCTAGAAGCTTGAAAGAGTTCCTCATCGGAGGGGTCATAGCCTAGATTGAAACCTCCATTATTGTCTGGGAGTATGATCAAAGAACCTTCCCATGTCATACGGCACCGAGGCCTTGGCCTAACTAATAGCCAAATTTGAGCATCTTCTTAGCAGCCATTAAAGTAGCGGAAGGCCATGCTGACTCGAGTTCTGAAGCTCTGGAAATCATAGAGACTAGCTTGAAATTGTGGAAAGTTGCCTCCGCGAAGGCATTAGCACCAATGTAGGGGACATAAGTCTCTTTGAAGAAAGTCAGGGGTTCCTTAGACATAATAGTGACCATCAGATCTTCAGATGGGAACTTGATTCTTCGATGAAGAGTAGAAGCAACCGCGCCCATGGTGTGTAGCCAAGGCCTTCCTAGAAGCATGTTAGAAAGGTGCCATCAAAATCTCTAATGATCATGGTGGTAGGGTGAATAAGAGAGGTATGCACATTCAAACGCTCCAAAGTGGACCATGCACATTCAAGGCCGATCCATTGTTAATTGGTACTCTGGCGACGACCATGTCCTCACACCTTACTATGTGCATAGGCAAATTGTGGTCTCTACCTTCTGGTGGTAGTTCATCATCCGTAAAGGAAATCTGGTTAGTAGCCAATACTGTTGAGACCATGCCTTTAAAGGCGGATTCTGTAACACTTGTAGGAACACATGTCTCTTTTAGGACTTTCAAGAGAGCATTGCGGTGGACCTTAGAGGATAGTAGTAACGCCAAGATGGAAATCTGAGCTGGCGACTTGTTTAGCTGCTTAATCACACTGTACTCTGAGTTCCTAATAACTTTCAAGAACTCCTCTGCTTCTTTGGTTGTGACCTTGTTCCTAACGGGTTCGGTGGTACCCTTACCAACCTCTTCCTTCTTTTTTCCAACTCCTCGGGAGTATAGCAACGACCACTCCTAGTAAGCCCAAATAGACTTGAAGAGATATTGGAGCAGACCTCCTCCTTGCCAGTTTTAGTAGATATCAAGGATACATCGTATTTCCAAGGGACACAATGACTATCTTCATAAGGGAATAACTTCGGCATTTGAATAATAATACCCTCCTGAGTTTGCAAATTGGGCACTATAGAAAATGTCTTCGAATTAATGACCACTGGACTTGGCAGAATAGCTTCAAGGGCGTTCGAATCGGATACCTCAGAGATTCCCGAGGTAGTCTTTAGCAAAATAAGAGGATTGAAACCTCGGATAGTGGGAACGATGGCAGTCCCCTCCTATACTAACGATGAAGCTGGTCTTATAACTGTAGGCAATGTGAGAACTAGAGGAATGAATCCCCTAATGGCAGACGAGACTTGCCCTTTCCCTGAATCTGATGACCCTGAATTCGTAGGCGATTCTATGATCTCCTCGATGACTACTGAAAAGGAAGGTGCTGTAGTAACCTGGCCAAGGCGTTTCAGTAAATACTGGTCCCACTCATTCTTTGACCCAATTGATATAGCATTGCAGCTGGCTCCAGACTAGGTAGCTAAAGGACATAAGCTGGTTGTCATACAATCACCTCTTTGCACAATTTCCTTTTCAACCCAAATGATACCACGTTCAGCTAAACTTTGCACTTGCGCTCAAAGCACTTTACAATCAAACAGGGCATGATTGTCTTTACTATCACAAAACGAGTAGATTCCCTAATCAAATCCTAGGGTTCCTATACCTTTAAGATCAAGGTGTCTTTCTTAGACCGAGGCTTAAAGCATAGCCTTCCATGGGAATGACGGTGAGGGTAAATTCAGAACCCTTTCTTCCACCGTGATGATGGCGTTCACATTCCATTCCTGATGGGGAGGTAAAGAGTTTGTGATGATGTTCGGAGCAGCTGCATTATCGAACTGTATCAGCTTGTTGTCAATGAGGTCCTGGATGTGATCCTTCAAATGGTAACATTCTTTAAACGTATGTCCTTCGGCCTCAAAATGGTGTTCGTACTTCTTGGAAGGATTGAAACCAGGCACTGAAGGGCCTTCTCTGGGCCTGTAAAATACTCGGGCCACTAGCTTCCTTTCCAATAGGTAAGCATAGAGGTCTACCAAGGGCATGGGTAATGGCGTGTACTTTCGGTTCTCCCTCCTAAAGGGACGAGGCAATTTTGGTCTCCCTCTTTGATTAAAGGCTCTATTTAGTGTTTGAGTAGACTAATTTTGTTACTGATAAGGCCTAGCAGCTGGGGTAGCATAGGCGGGAGCAACACCCCTAGGCCTTTCTGATGCGTTGTCAACCATACGAACATTGACTTCCTTGCTCTTACGAGCAGTCATTCTCTTGACTTGTTGTTCAACCATGGAACTTAGGGACTCAGCATCCATGATCTTCTTGCTTCTAATACCTTCGTCAATGCACTCCTCAATAGGGATGAGGCTAGCGAAATGAGTGACTTGGGTGCTGATCATTTTCTCATAGTAAGGAGGCTTAAGCTTATCAATGAACCACTTAATCATCTCGTTTTTCATCATGGGGAGTTGCACTTGTGTAGCTAGCTCATGCCACCTTTGGTTATACTCACGGAAGGATTCCTTATTCTTTTTTTTCTGTCCTTTGAAGAACCGTGCGGTTGGGAGCTATCTGGGTGTTGAACCAGTTGTATTCTAGGAAAGATTTGGCCATTTCTCCAACTAGAGGTATTTTCTAATCTCACACGGTCATTCAGACTATTAGGGAAAATCTAGCAAAGTAGAGGGTGATTATCCCCATAGGGAGCCATCTTCCTATAAAACATGTGCAAGTGGGCGCAAGGATCTCCTGTACCATCATACTTGATGAACTCTGGTGCCTTGAACTTGGGAGGCATAATGACCTGAGGGAAGTTGGTCAGACTGTCTAGATTAACGTTTCCATGGACGCTGGAGCCCTCTATGATAGGAAGCTTCTTAGCTAGAGTTTCCATATGGCTCTTAACTTGGCCGATCCTAGATTCGAGCTTCTTTTCCTTTGAAAAATCTGTTTCTTGGTCATTGACTTGGGGTGGTACATGGTAGTCTTGTTCCTATACTAGCCGAGGCTGATTTTCATTCTAGATCTGGGGACCTCCTTGGCTATGACTGGAAGAGTTTTGTTCTCCTTCTACAACTAGTTGTTGCACCATGCACATTAATTCTGACATTTGCTCTTTCAGAAGAGCAATTTCCTAAGCATTTTCCTCACGGGGAGAAGTATCACTAGTAGACATCTTTCTTGCATAAGACCTAGTGATGATGGGATCATGATGTGGTGGTAGCTTAGACTGTTTCTTTTTAGCAATCTTTTGATCTTAAGAGAGCGGGAAGTGGAAGAAACGGGGAGTACTTGACAAAGTGGAAACACAAAACCAAAATCAAGTTAGTTCATGCTCTTGATATTTAACATGCACCTATCGTTTTCAGGAAAATTTGGCTTTGTACCCTTGATCGGGTATTTATCATGGTGAGTTTCTACTATGATGCAAGATTAATGCACATGATTGGTAATTGATCGAAACTTTCATGATATGCTTAACAATGCGGGAAGGACTCATTCTTTGATTACATGCTTGTACAAACTTTGCTTTTACAATGGTGGGTTCATCGACTCCAATAATGGGCCTTTTACAATACGAGAAAGTGACTACGAGAAAAAGCTCGGCTTCTGATGATGTTGACTTCTCAAGGAAGCTCTTGGTGTAACGACCCAAGGAAATGCGCTAGCCACATCTGCGCTATACCTCAAAAGGATTAGTCACAATTGAGGCTCCTTGTAATTGTTAATAAAGCCCAGTTCAACCTAGTAAATACCCGATGTGGGACTCATCACACATCCACACACATCACACAATCAATCAAATTGGGGCATCACAATCTCCCCCACTTAAATCCCTAACATCCTCGTTAGGGCCCACTTTGTGGGGTAGTGTCTCTGAGCCCACACGGGGTTACCGGGCCGGCTCTGATACCATATGTAACAACCCAAGGAAAAGCGCTAGCCACATCTGCACTATACCTTAAAAGGACTAGTCAAAGTCTAGGCAAAGACTACCAAGGCCATTAATCATCCATGAGAGGACTTGGACTTTGACAAGATGAGATTACATGTGTGGGGTCGGTTGCAATTTGTCCAGCAATTCATAATTAACCCTACGGAATAGATCAATAGCCCAAAAGTTCCTATAGACCTTAAAGCCCTTATAGTACTACAAAATGATGCAGCCTTATTCATGCTTTAATTAATTTCGGCTGTTCTTTTAGACTCCGAACTGTGGCATTCTAAGATTCAAGAATAATTGAAACAGTATAAAAATCGTAATCTAAGAAATTACCAATCTCACAGTCTACACATCACTAAAGTTTTCCATGATAAAAATTCCAACTCTTTAATTCTTGTTTCTAACGGTGAGGAATCATACCTTGAACAATCTGATTGCTTTTTCAATTGTATGTGCTCTAAACTCCAAGGGAAACGTACACCTCCTAGCCTCCTAAGCGATGAAACCCTTTCTATGAAAAACCCTAATTTATCTCTTCATTTACCTTACATTTGACGCATCTGAGATGTGGGTTTAGTGGGGTAGTGGGTTGTAGATTAAAACCCACTTAAACTTATTTCTTTAGTCTCCAAGAGGCCCATAAAACATCTTCATCTTTTTTTTTTATTTATTTATTTTAATTGCCTCATTAAATTGTATGCACTAAAAGTTTAATTTTTCTCATCTATTTGTAGCACCACAAAAATTGTCTACTCCCATCTTACTGTGCACACACATATAGTACCTCAACTCTATATTAAAATTGACAAGGTACAGTGATAATCATAAAAACAAAAATTGGGGTATTACACTCTTCCCCCCTTAAAATAAGTTTAGTCCTCTAAACTTGTCATACCTTAGTCCTTGAACAAAGAGGGATATTAGTCAACCAATTTAGCATCACTAAAACTCAGTACTGTCCATAACATGTATGAATGTCAATCTCAAGAATATCTTCTTTCTTAACTTTGAGTTAATGGTAACTTGATGTAAGGACGATCTTGGGTAATAGACATTTTATCCTTTCCACAAGAAAATAAACTATTGAATACAACCCATATCTAGAACTCAAAAATATCATGATAACCAATCTACATTATATCCTATCAAAATCTCAAATTTCAAAGAGAAAATAAGTTAGCCATTACTTCGTTGTCTACTATCATAACCATACAATACTTACATAAACTCAGCAACCATTGTTTCACTTAATAAGAGAAAATAAGGAGATGATACCTGACTTAGTTTCCTCATCACTTTGCCCAGTAATGGCAAACACCCGTCCTTGGATTTTTGGCCTTTGATTCATATCATTAGGCTTAACCATCGGCTCACTCTTCAAGGCTGGGCAATCTTTGATACGATGACCCATTTGTCCACACTTAAAACATGCCCCACTTTCACGATAGCAAACACCGTTATGCTTTTTACCACACTTCGAACAATTCTCTATTACTTGTTGCACCACCTTAGGCTCTAGTTCTATTGTCGTCTTCTTTTTGAATGGTTTGTCATTTTCATTTTCTTTTTGAGATTCTTCATGCTTGGATCTTTTTTTATTTTGATCTCGAATTCTCTGATAGTCTTCACATTCCTTTTCAACAACTTTTGCGGTTTCTACTACCTCGGAATAAGCCTTCAATCGTAAGGCTGCCATCCTAGTTCTTATACTTGGTCGTAGACCCCTTTGAAATTTCTTAGCCTTCCTAACATCATCAGACACAATATGAGGAGCAAATCGAGCCAACTCAGTAAATTTAGCCTCATACTGTAACACTGTTTTATTCCCTTGAATGAGCTCCATAAACTCCACTTCTTTCTCATCCCGTATACTTTCTGGAAAATATTTCTCATAAAAAGCATCAAGGAAAATAGTCCAAGTCAATATCTCATCTTTCTCAAGTGGCAAAGTCTTTTTAGTGGATCTCCACTAATGCTTTGCTTCCCCTTTCAGCATAAATGAAGCAAAAGAGACTTTTTGCACTTCAGTACAACCAACCACATCAAATATTTTCTCCATTTGCATTATCCAAGTCTCTGCTTCTATAGGATTAGGGTTTCCCAAAAATGAAGGAGGACCCATTTTCCTAAATTGCTCAATGGTACATCCTTCATTCTCAGCATCTTTGGGCTTAGCTGTTCCACTAGTACTAACATGTTTTTCCACCACCTTAGCAAGACTTCTAATAGCATTAAAAACACCCTCAAGGTTTTCAGCATTAGGCTTAGAACTAGAAGGGGCAGAATTGCGGGGTGGCATTTTCCTATAACCAAACAAACAACACTTTAGAGTTGGATAAACCTCAAAGAAAAATCATAGTGTACAAGAGATCTTATGACTCTAATCATACAGGCACACAGCTCCTAACAATTATCAAACCCATAAAATACCCATTGACTATCCAATGATTCAAGCCTATTCTTCCACATTTTATACAAAAACATTAGAAGTCCTAATTGTCTACAGAATCATAACCTAGAGCTCTGATACCAAGTGGGCCCTAACGAGGATGTTAGGGATTTAAGTGGGGGAGATTGTGATGCCCCAATTTGATTGATTGTGTGATGTGTGTGGGTGTGTGATGAGTCCCACATCGGGTATTTACTAGGTTGAACTGGGCTTTATTAACAATTACAAGGAGCCTCAATTGTGACTAGTCCTTTTGAGGTATAGCGCAGATGTGGCTAGTGCTTTTCCTTGGGTCGTTACATATGGTATAAGAGCCGGCCCGGTAATCTAGTGTGGGTTCAGAGACACTATCCCACATAGTGGGCCCTAACGAGGACGTTAGGGATTTAAGTGGGGGAGATTGTGATACCCCAATTTGATTGATTGTGTGATGTGTGTGGGTGTGTGATGAGTCCCACATTGGATATTTACTGGGTTGAGTTGGGCTATATTAACAACTACAAGGAGCCTCAATTGCGACTAGTCCTTTTGAGGTATAGCGCAGATGTGGCTAGCGCTTTTTCTTGGGTCGTTACACTTGGACTCTTGGATTTCTTGGTAACTTGGACAGCATGGATCTCTTAGACCTTTGGATTTCTTAGGGGGAGCTCTTGGATTCTTGACATCTAGGACCTTTGGCAATCTTGGCAATTCGGATCCCTTAGCAGTTTAGACATCATGGGCCTCTTGGTAATTTGGATCTTGGACCTTCTTAGCCATTTTGACATCTTGTGATCTCTTAAGCTTTTGGACAATCTCTTTGGATCCTTTCTAGGAGAGCTCTTGAACTTGGGATGCTTTGGGATTCTTGATATCTTTCTGGCAACATTTTCTCCTTGGACGGAGTTTCGGTTACTTGCCACAAATTTTATCTTTGCACAATTAGGTGACGAAACCAATTAGTGTATGCATAAGTGCCCTTATAGGGTCGTAAACCCTTAGGGATAGGGTATGGTCTAACATGTACAAGCAACGGGGTTGCTTTTCCTAGGGGTTTAAACATGAATGCTGTGCAAGCAGGATAGAAGGAACCTGGAGTAAAGCACAATTTCTTTGGGGCAAGCAAAGAGGGCCCACCTGTTACAAGACACTTTCCCTTAACCTCTAGCCCTAGAAGGGTATCCTTTCCTGGGCTTGGATGTTCACTCTTTAGGCTTTTCCAAGTCCTGACGGGCTCTGGCTTGATCTAGTCCTTACGGGTTTGACATAATTAGGCCAACTAAATGCAAAGGCTTAACTAGTAAGTGGTTCCTGTCCTAGGGTACTCAATTGCCATACCTCTCTCTTCATGGAAGTTACGGGGTAGGAAGGATCGAGGGGGCCTTTTCAGCTACTCCTGTCCACCTATAGACCTAGAAGTGCCTACAACATCAGCCCCGAAGCTAACTATTGGTAACAATGTCGATGTTTCGATCCATACACCTACAGATGGGGTGATGAAATCCCCAAAAAAGGTAAGACTATGCAAGCAGTGCGAAGCCTGGGTTCAGCTCAAAAGGGTATATATGTCATACAATTCTTAATGAAGGGGAAAGACATTTTCAAAGAACAGCAAATATATATGGAAAACGGATAAAGGTATAGTGGAAATTAAATTGTGCTACCCTATGTTTGCATGTGAGGAAAGCTATAAAGCACGTGAGGAAAGAGGTAAAGCCGCATGTGAAAATACCTCAAAGCCTCCCTTTTGGAAAAGGTTTTTTCGGAAAAAGGTCTTTTGCCCTTTTGAAAATAGTCTACTAGGATATAGTAGAAGCCTTTTTTAAAAGGAAAGCCCCGTAGGCCAATGCCAATTTCTATGTTTTTGAAAGCCAATGTCTAAAGATTATGGTTTTATCAAAAGCTCTAAAGGCTAAACTCTCATTGTTCCCCAGTGGAGTCGCCAGTCTGTCGATGCTCGACCTTGACCTCAGCAGCGGAAAAATCGCCTCTGCCGTGGGCCTTCGTTCGAACACCCGCCGTGGCGACAAATTGTGTGTGCGCGGGGCCTGTTGGAGGCCCCTCTCGATGAATATGTATGGTTAGGTGCGGAGCTTCGGGTTCTTTCTCTCTCGGTGGAGGAAGGTAGGTCTACGTTTGGCGTTATGGCAAGAATCTAGGCCAATTTTTAGGTGATTACCAAAGATGAGTGGAGTTACCACCAATCATTACCAATCATTGGGTTTTTCTAAGGAATAATTGGTCACCTGTTTCTAGTTGATTTTATTACTGATCCTAGGTTAAGAAAAATGTCATTTTTCCTAATCTAATGTGGATGGCAAAAATCTTGATTCTTAGGTCCGAAAGTTTAGTTACCTGTGGGGAAGGTGTTAGGAACCCCACAAACACTTATCCCAAGGACAGTCTTTGTTTTGGTAAAATCTTAATTTTTGGAGATTGGCAGTGAAAACATGGTTTCGGCATTGGTTTTCAGGGCTTTGCATGCATAAGAGCTTTAAGGTTTTGGCTTTTGAAAGGTAGTTTTTCCAATCTATGCTTTCCTAAGACATTCGAGCAAAGTGCCAGATTTCCACCGCGAAAATCTGGCAACAAGTCACCTTACTTTCGTGGTGGAAATTAGGCATCGCTTGCCTTAGGTGACACGAACTGTGACAATCACACTGAAGGGGGGCAAGCAGGTATATATATACATGCATCATGCACAATGCTAGCACATAGAGCAGAAAAGTAAATGCCTACATCCCTAGAGCATGGCCCAAAATATAAGTGTAGGAAAATAAGCAGGGGTCGCCATACTCTAGAAGAGGAGGAATGGTACACAGCATGATATACCTAATACAAACCATTTAAGGGAGGTGGAAGGAGAGGGTTAAAAAGAGTACATAACCCAAGGGAAAAGCTAAACCCTAAACCTACTAAATGCAGCCGCTTGACCTGACCGCATGCTTGCATCCATGCCCTTTTGCTTGCACCTAGGAGATTGTGCCCTAGCTCCATGTGTCCTCGCTCCATGTGTATACACACAAAGGCAAAGACAAGAAAACCACCAGATAAGCAA
Source organism: Quercus engelmannii (assembly GCA_029955605.1). Classification (NCBI taxonomy): domain Eukaryota; kingdom Viridiplantae; phylum Streptophyta; class Magnoliopsida; order Fagales; family Fagaceae; genus Quercus; species Quercus engelmannii. The sequence continues at coordinate 291,411 of JARPSG010000005.1, read as the reverse complement.
TGGAAGGAAAATGCGAAGATAAAAGCAAGAGGACGCACAGCGAATAAGTAAGATAGATATGGCAAGCATAGAAACAAGGATGTGGGCAAACAAGTAAAGGAGACAGCAAACAAACAAGCAAGAAAGTAGACAAAAGGTGGTGTCTATGAGGGACAAATATAGGTTTGGATTGAATATCCATAACTTCATTGTGTTGAAGTATGGATGACACACTAGCAAGCAAGACTCATGGACATATAAAGCAAGCGTGTAAAGATGCACACAAAGCCAATGGGGGCACAAACAAGCATGGTTGGCATATCATCGCACAAAGCAGAAAAGGGGAAGGTATGCATGAAGCAATCAGCATCATAGCGATGCATCCCAAGTGATTACACCCAGACAAGACCTCATGGGCATCGGATATAATCGCACAACCACAACCCGCTAAGGACGTCAAACGTGGCAAAGCCTAGAACAAGAGAGGCTAACACAAGCATAAAGCATGGAAGCAAGCAAGCATAGACATGCAAATGGGGTGATCGAAACCCTTTGATATGGGCCAAGGTGTAAGGACAATGACAAAGACCATAGGGTCTAGATCGGGTCCGAATCAATAGGCCAAAACACAAGAAAGAAAGATAAAGCGACAAAAATGGCTACAATAGCACATGGCAAGACAAACATAGCCTAGGTCTAGGCACACAAACATGGCATGGAGCGCACAAGCATATGGAAAACTAGCATAAAGCATATAGAACATAGATCTAAGCACACAAGCATGTAAGAACATAGATCTAGACATATAAGCATGTGAAAACCTAGATCCGAGCACGCAAGTATGTAAACTGTAAATCTAGGCATAGGCATGGCAACACGTGTGTGAACATGTGAAAGCTAGCATATAAACATGGTAGAACATGAATCAAAGCATATAAGCATGTACGGATGCGGATCTAAACATAAAACATGGCAAAAAGAAAATGAGCACATAGATCCGAACAAAGCATAACCATGGACATGATATCAAGCATGTGAGCACATAACCCTAACATTAACACAAAGAAAAGAGAGGAACAAAACAAAGGAAACATGGCATAAAACCTTAAGCATGTAGATCTAAACATATAAACATGTAGAAACATGGATCTTAGCACAAAACATGGCATAAAAACCCTCAGCATGTAGATCTAAGCATATAAGCATGAAGAAACATAGATCTAAGCACAAAACATGGCATAGAGCACACAAACCCATAGATCTAAGCTAGAAACACACATAAAGCAAGAAACATGCTAAAGAAAGCAATAAAACATATTATCATGGCAAAAAAAGCAAGAACATGCTAGGAAAAAAGATTTAGACAGTTAGGGGTGTGGATGATAGCTAAAAAGCTACATCCACACCCCTAAATCCCAAATCCAAAGTGTAGAACCAAGGAAAAGAAGATTGGGTACAAAATCAATACCTTGTGTTCTTAGTGAAGATGCAAGAATCAAAAGACTTTGATGTGTTTTTTGGAATGTTTTTGGGTGTTTTTTGGTGTTTGGAAGAGAGAAAAAAACGTAGAGAGAAGCTGGGTAGAAGGAAAATTTTAGAAAAAATGGGTCTCTTCCTGTCTGGGGTGTGTCTGGGGCTATTTATAGCTTCAGGTGTGAAAATCGAAGTGGCGGCCATTGTAGGGCCACCAGCCTCAATCCTCCTCTGATCGGATTGATCTTGACTCCATTGGAGAGATCTTGATTTTCAATTTCTAAAAAGGTATGGAACTAAAAAATCCAATAGTCAAATCAAAAATTATGGCTCTCGAAAGTTTGTGGCGCAACGATTGGTATGTCATTTCGGTTTTCATGATATCTAGGCCATTTTAACTCCGATTTTGACCCATGAATAGTCGTTGGAACAAGAATTGGATAATATTTGCAATGACATTAGTTTCAACCCGTTTCGGTAGTCGGATCAAATTTAGGGTTTTTGGACCCATTTGGATCGACTTTAGGTCAAACTCACTCAAAGTTGCTAAAATCTCCAAGAAGCTTAGGTTTGAAGTAAAACTATGAAAAATGTCATTTTGTGAGAGTTTGGACCATGTTTAACCTTTGGTTAAATCTAGGGCTGACCAAGGGCATTTTGGTCATTTTAGCGAAAAAAGTCACTTCGGGTGCCCAAATAGGTTGCGCCACGTTGTTCTAGATGTTCTCATGGTCCCATAGAGAGAAAATAATATTTTTGGATTTCCGGGGGTCCGGCGCGCAAATCGAGAGCAGACAAAATATGGTGTCAACATCATAGTAGAAACTCACCACGATAAATACCCGAGCAAGGGTGCAAAGCCAAATTCTTCTGAAAATGGTAGGGGCATGTTAAATAGCAAGAGCATAAACTAGATTTTGGTGTTGTGTTTCCACTTTGTCAAACGCACCCTGTTTCTTTCACTTCCCACTATTTCTCAAGATCGAAAGATTGCTAAAAAGAAACAAGCTAAGCTACCACCACGCCGTGATCCCATTGTCACTAGGTTTCACGCAAGAGAGATGTCTACTAGTGGTACTTCTCCCTTTGTAGAAACTGTTCAGGAAGTTGCTCTTCTAAAGGAGTAAATGGTAGAGATGATGCGTATGATGCAACAACTGGTTGTAAGAGGAGGACTAAACTCTTTTAGTCATAGTCAAGGAGGTCCCCATATCGAGAATGAAAATCAACCTCCGTCAATACAATATCAGGGCCATAATGTACCGCCCCAGGGCTATGACTAGGAAACAGATACTTCTAAGGACAAGAACCCTGAATCTGGGTATGGCCAAGTCAAGAGCCAAGTGGAAACTCTAGCCAAGAAGTTTTGTATCATAGAGGGCTCCAGTGTCCATGGAAGCATTGATCTAGACAATTTGACCAACTTCCTTCAGGTCATTATACCTTCCAAGTTCAAGGCATTAGAGTTTGTCAAGTATGATGGTATAGGAGACCCTTGCGCGCACTTGCGCATGTTCTGTGGGAAGATGGCTCCCTATGGGGATAATCATCCTCTGCTTTGCTAGATTTTCCCTGATAGTTTGATCGGCTTCACGGTCACATGGTATGCGAGATTGGAAAAGACCTCTAGCTGGAGAGAAATGACCAACTTTTTCCCAGAATACTACCGATTCAACACCGAGATAGCTCTTGACCACACTGTCCTTTAGAGGACAGAAAAAAAGAGCAAGGAATCCTTCCATGAGTATGCCGGGAGGTGGCGTGAGCTAGTCGCACAAGTGCAATCCCCTATGATGGAGAATGAGATGATCAAGTGGTTCATTGACAACCTCAAGCCTCTTTACTATGAAAAGATGATCAATACCCAAGTCACTCATTTTGCTAGCCTTATCCCTATTGGAGAGCATATTGACAAGGGTATTAGGAGCAAGAAGATCATGGATGCCGAGTCTCTGAGTTCCATGGTTGAATAATAAGTCAAAAGAATGACTGGTCGCAAGACCAAGGAAGCCGATGTTCATATGGTCGATAATGCATCAGAAAAGCCTAGGGGTGTTGCTCCCGCCTATACAACCCCAGCTGCTAGACCTTATCAGCAAAATGGTCAATCTACTCAAGTGCTTAACTGAGCCTTTAATCAGAGAGAGAGACCAAATCCACCTCATCCCTTTAGGAAGGAAAACCGAAAGTACACACTGTTACCCATGCCCTTGGCAAACCTCTACACTTACCTGCTGGAAAGGAAGCTAGTGACCCCAGTATTTTACAGGTCTAGAGAAGGCACTCCAGCACCTGGTTTCGATCCATCCAAGAAATGTGAGCACCATTTTAGGGCCGAAGGGCATACCTTTAAAGAATGTTACCATTTAAAGGACTGCATCCATGACCTTATGGACAACAAATTGATACAGTTCGATAACACAACCACTTCAAAATCATCACAAACCCTTTACCTCCCCATTAGGAAGGGAATGTGAATGCCATCATCATAGTGGAAGAAAGGGTTCCAGATTTCTCCTCACCATCATTCCTGTGGAAGGCTATGCTCTGAGCCTTGGTTCAAGAGAGCCACCTTAATCTTAAAGGTATGGGAACCCTAGGATTTGATTGGGGAATCTACTTATTTTGTGACAATGAAGATAGTCATGCCCTATTCGATTGCAAAGTGCTCTAAGCACAAGTGTAGAGTTTAGCCGAATGCGGTATCATTTAGATTGAAAGGGAAATTGTGTGAAAAGGTGACTGTATGGCAGCCAGCTTATGTCCTTTAGCTACCCAGTCAGAAGTCAACTACAATGCTATATTAGTTGGGTCAAAGAAGGAGTGGCACGAGTATTTACAAAAACATCTTAGCCAGGTTACTACAGCACCTTCCTTTTCAGTAGTCATTGAGGAGATCGTAGAATCACCTGCGGATTTAGGGTCATCAAATATAGGGAAAGGGCAAACCCCACTTGCCATTGGAGGATTCGTTCCTCTAGTTCTTGCATTGCCTACGGTCACAGGGCCAGCTCCACCATTAGTTCAAGAGGGAACCGCCATTGTTCCTGCTATTCGAGGCTTCGATCCTTTTATTTTACTGAAGCCTACCTCGGGAATCTCTAGGGTATTTGGCTTAAAGGCCCTCTTGAAGCCATGCTACCAAGTCCCGTGGTCATTTATCCAAAGACATTCTCCATAGAGCCCAATTTGCAAACTCAGGAGGGTGTTATCATTCATATGCCAAAGCCATTCCCTTATGAAGATAGTTATTGTGTCCCTTGGAAATACGATGTATCCTTGATCTCCACTTGAACAGGAAATGAGGAGGTTTGCTCCAATATCTCTTTAGGTCTATCTGGGCTCACTACGAGTGGTCGTTGCTATACTCTTAAGGAGTTAGAAAAGAGAAGGAAAGAGATTGGTAAGGGTATAGCCGAACTTGTTAGGAACAAGGTCACCATCGAAGAAGCCGAGGAGTTCTTGAAAGTTATCAGAAACTCAGAGTACATTGTGATTCAGCAGCTAAACAAGTCGCCAACTCAGATCTCCATCTTAGCGTTATTGCTATCCTCTGAGGTCCATCTCAATGCTCTCTTGAAAGTCCTAAAAGAGACACGTGTTCCTATAAGTGCTACAAAATTTGCCTTTGAAGGCATGGTCTCAATAGTGTTGGCAACCAACCAGATTTCCTTCACGGATGATGAACTACCACCAAAAGGCAGAGACCACACTTTGCCCATGCACATCTAATCTAATCTAATCTAATCTAATACTATATATAAAAGCAGAAGCCTTTAAGGAGGTGCTGCCACATTAGGAAAAAAGGCTATCTAAAATTCTGACATGTATTACTTAAAAAAGCGATACATTATATTGGTTGGTAACGCTACAACATCATTTAAAAGTCTCTCATTATAAGTATTAAAAAAAAAAAATTAACTGGTTAAACTTAAATGTACACCACGATAGAGACAGAGAGAGGTGATGAGTACATGGAGAAAGAAGCAGAGAAAGAAAGAGGCGATGAAATCAAAAGCCTAGGCAGAACGGTAAAAGGCACGGAGTGGGGACTGGGGAGAGAGTAAAACTGCCACCATCATCCGTTTTTCTTCACGCTGCCACTCTCTAATATGCAAACCCAAATCGTGAGATAGAGTTCGTAAGAGGGATAATCGTTTCGGTACAAATCGAAAGAAAAAAGACTGGGATAGAGAGAAGGAGTTCACTAAGCCGTATGCCCGCAAAAGTCCGATCTTCCACCACCATCAGACTCCTGTAACTCCACAAGTAATTTTTTTTTTTCATTGTTAAAATTTATGGATTAATTATTATTTAGATTTGATTATTTTGGTCGGATTGATATCGATTTAGGTGTTTGGATTAAATTTGATTTTGATTAAGGTATTTGGGTAAGAATGCTTTAGTTTGGGGTATTGGAGTTAAATTAGGGATTGGGTTTTTATTTTTATTTTTTCCTCTTTTTCTTTTCTTAGGTCTAAACGTGGGAATTGGAGTCTATTTTTTGGGTGGGAGTGTAGAATTGTGGCAGTGTGGGAGTGCTTTTTTTATTTTTTATTTTGTTTAAATAAATTCTAAACGTGGTAGTGTTTTGATATAATTATATTCCATCTTCCCAATTAAAATTTTCGTTTCTCTTCCATCTTTTTCTCCAATAGCAGAATACTATTTTTTTGTGCCAGATAAAACCGTTGGGTCTTCTGCAAAAAGAATTACTCAATCAAGGTTTAAGGTTTGGCCACCTATTACCCTAATTTCCCATTTATTTTTTTCAATTTCTTGAGTTATGTTTTGTCAATTATTGTATTGGTTAGATTTTGTTTTTGTTTGGAAGATTTTTGTTAGATTTGTACTTTTTTGTTTGCCCCTGAAATTTGAATTGATTTATGTTTTATTGATTTTTGTATTTAGGTTACATTTGATTTTTATTTGGCAGTTTTTGTGTTAGATTTGTATTTCTTTTTTTGCTTTCCCCTGAATTTTGAATTCATAGGATAAAACATATAAATTCTTTTTTCGCTTTCCTACAATTAATGATGTTGTGAAACATAGGAAAAAACACCGATCTAAAAATTTGTCATGTTCACAATTAAAAAGTGAAACATTAATTAAAAAAATTTCAAATTTCAAATTAAATTTTTTTTTTTTTTTGGTTGATGAATGGCTTTGATTATCCGTTAAAGCATAGTGGGTCACCATACGTTCAATTCCATTGCTAAGGACAGCTTAGTGGTTCAACATTCCCTGGTGGTTAGTCAGCTAACTTTTTCTTGACCTGTCTATATTTGATAGATGATGGTAACTTGGTAAAGAAGTGGACTACTAAAGAAAATCTCTACCCAATCCGCAAGCTTGATTAGTCTAAAGTAAGTATTGATAGTGTATTATTATTATTATTATTATTATTATTATGAGAAAGGGACTACTTTTTATTGTTTGAAATTTCCCCTTCTCTAAAATCTTTCTCCTGTGGTTTTTTTAGCTCACGTTAGAAGAAAAGAACTCTGACAGGGTTTTAGTGGTTATAAGTAATGAAGATTCAAGTGATTGGATGAACTTGTCTAAAAAGTGATTTGGGTTTTGAAAGATTGGATCTTGAGGGCAAAGAGTAGCTGGAATCAGATCTTTAAGTTGCAGGACTAAATTAAATGGTTGGTGTTTGATAGTTATTTGGACTGCGGTTTAATTATATATTGGAGGGTTTAATTTGAGAGATTATATAAGTTTACCACAATATTTATGTTTATTGTGCGTGAGTTCATATTAGTAGGTTTTTAAAATTTAGCTCTAGTTTTATTGACAAAAAAGTATTAAAACTATTGATTTTCATACACATATTTTGTGGCCTTTGGTGAACTTGCATTGGGTTAGTGATGTGAAATTAAGTTAAATAAGACCATTTGGTGTCAAAGCATATGAGAAAGTGGATTATTGATATATGGATGCATTTACAATTTCTTATAGCATTATTCTAGACAAATCAAAAGTAATCTATTACTCCTTTATGCAAAGCTTTTTTGTGCAATTGGCCTTATACTTTTTAGAATGGTAAGCTTTGATTTAGAACCATTAGATTTTCCCCATGAGGATCTTCACTTGGAAATTAGATTGAATTGCATATTTGAGGTTTGAACTTGAAGTTACAAAATTAGTCAAGATTGATCGATAAGTTTTGAAGACAAGATAAAAAATCAGATTATAGACAGATGTGCTCTAGGATTTCCGATTTTTTTTATTTGCTAGGCTTGCATTGGATTGGTTTTTTGGGATAGTGCTTTGAGATTCCTTTATATAGTGGTTTGTGGGAAATGAGTTTCCACAGCCTTTAGGGTAGTTTTAGGAAACTTCAAGAAGTGTCAATCAAGTTGCAAAACTTTGGCTTTCTAGGTATTATTAAATAAATATTAAAAATGCTTTGTGTTTTCTTTCCCTTTTTATTTTGCTTTCCTATTCATTAACTGTATGTATATATATATATATATATATCTCAAACCATGGAATTTTGAGTTTTAGTTCACAATTTTACATTTTTTTTAAAACCTAATGAGAAATCTAATGAAACAAGCCGGACTGCTCTCAGCTTTTTTTTGGAGCCAAAACCACATAAACCTTAAACGAGAGAGAGAGAGAGAGAGAGAGAGAGAGAGAGAGAGAGAGAGAGAGAGAGAGAGAGAGAATAGGAGGTTGTGGGTTATTACTTATTAGCAAAAAATAACATTGAAGTTATGCCTGAATTTGTATGCAAGAACTCACATTGTTTTTAATTGTCCATGAATGGTTTTTTTTGGTTGAAGAAGCATTGGAAACGTGAATTGCAGAATTTTGTCACCACAAAAGACAAATTTGGATTTGGATCTTATTGTCATACTTATTAGCAAAAAATAACATTGAAGTTATGCCTGAATTTGTATGCAAGAACTCACATTGTTTTTAATTGTCCATGAATGGTTTTTTTTGGTTGAAGAAGCATTGGAAACGTGAATTGCAGAATTTTGTCACCACAAAAGACAAATTTGGATTTGGATCTTATTGTCATACAATATTTGTGTAGTTAAGGAGAAAAAAGTGGATTCAGTTTTAAAGTTCAAAGTAAAGTTTATTTCCCTGTAACATTGAATTGTTCATATTGTAATTTGATTCACTTTGTCAATTTGGTGATGCCCAAGAAACTTGAGGAGATTGCATTTGGATGTCTCATACCTAATTACTCAGGAGGCAAGTAATCTCTTCACTTACTATGACAGGAAAAGTCCACAACAACTGCGAAGGTCAAATAGCCAAATTGTTTTCCTTCCCTAAATGTGCTATCCTTTTGTCAGACTCTTCTTTTACATTAAACCTTCATCTCTTGGTTTCACGACCACCACATCAGACCCTTTCTCCCTTCTATTCCTAATTTTGCAACCCCTCTGTTCCTTATATTTCTTATGATTCTTGAAGATTACAAACCTCTCCAACACTGTAACTATTTAGTCAAAAGCCTCTCTAATCTGTGAGATTATAATATAATCTCAAGTATTTGTTTTGCTATGACCCAATTACAATGTCGTAAACACTCTGCTTATCTATGTAAGGAGGTCAGTTTTTCTTTTATTTTTTGGGTATTTTCTGATTATTTTTGAGAGTTTTTTCTACATATGATTGTGTAGATTGGATTTCTATGTGGGTTATGTTCTGTGTAAGTTTGTCTTTCTTGGGAAATTTCAGTTCCTTTTTTTTTTTTCCTTAAACTTCTCTTTGCGATTTATCAGTTTTGAAAGACTTAAGTTTTGAAGACAAGCAATGAGTTTTACATTTTAAAAAAATATTTAATTTTGACCAAAACGTTGAAGCAAATATAATTTGTACTGCTTTATTTAATTAATTGGGTTGGTAGAGGAATTCTGTTGATGGGCTTTGTTGGTGATAGAATGAGATATTTGAAAGATCATTTTGAACAATTTAGAAACTACAAGATGGGAACAACCCAGATTTTGTGGTTTTGTCTATTTTAGAAGCTATGCCTAGAGCACTGTGACTCATGAGTATTTGTAATCTATGTAGTTAATTTAGGAAATTTTTTTTTATTGATTTATTTTTTGTTTATGGGTAAAAGGAAATACTTTACTAATAGGAAATATGTTTACTAATTTATTTATATATTTCACTTCTGTAGAGAACAGAAAATTGAGGCTTTAAAATATGTAGATGTCCATGTTCATCAATTTGAGTAGTAATACTAATGCCAAATATTTACCCTTTTTTCTCCTTTATTCTCTATTGTCTCTTTCTGCATCATTATTGGTAGTATGTCCTGAGAAAGAATAAATTCTTTCAAACAATCCTGTGATCCTTTCACTTTGAGAGAGATAAATGTACACACATGGAAATGAATATTTCATTTTTTATGTTTTCTAGCAAACATAGTTTTAACTTTTAATGAGCATTTTGCCTCATAAAACTTTTGTTTTTCATGTAGACACTAAATACCGAATATTAAATTTGATGTTTGTGATGTTCTTTCGTGATCAGATTTGTATTACTAGAAGGGTCATTTTTTTTTGGATCTCTTATTGTCACTCTCATATATAACAAATTTTTGGAGAAAACATCATTGTCTGATCCTTTAAGCAAAAATATAGATACTAATATAAAAGTGATTTGCTTAATGAATGCACCATTGTCGTCTTTTATTCATGATGAGTTTCACTTTCACAGTTGCAGAACCTATTCACAATTATGGGGTGCTAATGCTGGATGGCACAATGGCAAAACAATAAGCCACATAGAGCAAATGGACGGAAGTCTATATACTTGAGGGTGGCCGATGCAATAATAGATTTGCCACGAAGTGTTCATAAAAGAAATGTTCAACCTGTGTTGATGCAAAGGATAACTTCCACTCTTTTAAGTTTATGAAATTTTATATGTATTACTTTTGTGATCTATTGCCTTTATGAAATTGTAGATATGTTTCTGCAAATATTGTGGTTTAAAATGTGACAAAATGTATTGTTTTAAATGTTGTAAACTAAAAAAAAATTGGGAAACCTTTAAATATTTGAATTCTTATTTTCAAATATGCCTTAGTGTTTTGCAAAAAAGTCCTACGCTTCTTTATAATAAAGGCATTCTCTTTGTTGGTGTAAAAGTAAAGCCTTTTTGGTTGCTATGCTAATCCAAAAGTACGCATTTATAGTCTTTCAATTGCTATTAAAAGTGTGAGGAAAATTATTAAAATATAACAAGATGCTAACTTTTGTTTTTTGCTTGACTTTGTGATTCATTAGATTGATTAGAAAAGCTTTAAGAAATTAAAAAGCTTTTGTTGGTTTTTGAAGTGGTGCTTCAATTTTATATGTGTCTACATAATTTCAAAATCATATAATTATGATACAATTTTGTCTCTGTTTTGATGAAATAACTTAAATTGAAGTATTTCACTATAGGTGCTAGAAAGCCATCTTCACATGGAATTGAAGTTGGTATTGTCATTGCAATTTTATCATGTTCTATAATGTCTGATACTTTGTACCTGTTGGATGACATTTGGTGAGTTTGGATGGTTGTTTATGACGTAATCTAATGTTAAAATTTTTTGAGGAATTACCACACATTATATTTTTATCTTAGTATTAAAATTCAAATTTTAAATTCTAATTCAGATCTCAAGCTTCAGAGAATACACCTGAATTAATTTTATTTTTACACCAAATTTCATGATTTTAACGTATTTAGCACACCCACTCCTATTCTTGCCTTTGTTTTTTTTCTTCTTGGTATTTAATTTTACTATTATTTCTCTTTTGATTTATGGCTCTGATTTATTGGAATGCTTTTTTTTCCCCTCTTGATATTTAATTAAAAATTGTTCTATTAGACTTGGTATCTATTAATTTTTGTACTGCTCAGGCTATTAGGTTTAGCTTATTGGTAGGGTTTTTAAATATGTTGTTGTTGTTGTTAGCTTTGCTTATTTTGTTTATTCATTTGTTTTTTATTGTGTATGTCACATTCTTAGTATAAAACAGAGGCAAACCAGGTCATATGGTGCCAATGTTGTTGAATAGTAGTTAACCTCCTTACTTCTAAAATTCTTATTCCTTTTAAGTTTGACATTAATTATGATTGAATTATAGTCAAAGCTGACAGTTTTTTTTTTTTTTTTTTTAAATAGTTGCATTTTCTATTGATTTAGGAATTACTACTATTCTGACAAGTAATAACGTAATAACTCAATTGTTACACACACACAAAGAAAAAAAAAGAAAAAAAAAAAAAGAGACTATTGTGAAAAATATGTTATAGATGATGAATGATTTATTTAGTAAAAAATAAAAGATAACAGAAAGATTCAAAAGACTGAACATTTACTCGACGATATATGTTGTCAGTATTGTTTTGTTGAAATATATATATTTTCACTTGGATCATACGTGATCCATGCATTCGATGAAAGATTTAGAAGACTTAAATGGGCTATGTTCAGTATTGACTTTGAAGTCTTTTATCTAGGAGTTCATGTTTTACCAGCAAGACTTAATATAACGATAGATGTGGCCAGTCCGTTGAATGGACGGCCAAGAGAGAGCGAGGAAATCTAGAACTTGAGTTTTGACTCAAAAGACAATTAAAGAGGAAGTTATGTTTGACGAGAAGGAGATTCCCAGTGCATTACAGCTTTTTAGTGGTATCATCTTAATATCTTTTGGTTAATTTTTTGTTTATAGTTTATGAAATTTCTATTGCTATGGCAGCCTTGAAAGTTTTTTTCCCCCTAATTTTCTGGGGTGGTGGTGTTGTTCTTTTATCTTCTCCTTTCTTTCTTTTTTCTTTTATCTGCATATGGGATTTGATGATCTGCATATGTAATTACATTTTATGAATTTTATACGCCTTGATGTTTGAATAAAAATGAGCTTAATAATCTCATATTGATTTCCCTATATCTTTTTTTATTTTATTTTATAGGCTGAGCAGGTAGCTATTCTTTGATGATAACTTGATATTATCCAACCAACTGATGTGAATGCTCTTAGGGTGTGTATGTGTGTATGTATCTATATCTATCACACACACATTGCATCCCTATATTTACTTGAAATTAAAAGTTACTATTTGGCTCATATATGCAACACTATTCATTCTAAATAAACAAATGGATTACTTTACTTTAACTTGGTTGATTCAAGCAAATTTAAAAATTGATCATCCTTATGTTTAGTTTATTGCTTTACCATCAACCTACAATTCTTTCATATGACTTCTAATTTTACTTCATATCATGAAATTTCGAATTTTATATATGCAGTTATAGAATACAACTTTTATGATCTGCACAATTACTTACTTTAATAATGATATCTTGATTGTGGATGCAAGCTAATGATAATCTGGTATTGCATGCTTTCTTGACATTTGGTACCATGATAGCTTTTTTTCTCATAGCAAGGAAGTACACACAAGAAGTGATTTGAAGAAACAAACTTTTAGTTGGCTATAATATTGAAACTTCGCTCCAGACATTAGTTAATTACTTTCATAAACCTGTAGCCATTATTTCCATTTAAACATTTTTGGTTGTAAAATTGAAATTGTCTTGCAAGTTTTAGTTCGGTGTGATTCATTGGGGTTCCTAGGAATAGTAGATTTGCTATTGGAAATCGTCATGTAAGTTCTAATTGCTTAAAGTTAGATTTTTTTTTTTAAGTCTCTCATAGTAGGGAAGTACAACACACAAGAAGCGATTTGAAGAAACTAATTTTTAAAATTTTGTAAATTTTGACTTTTAACCACAATAGATAAGGACAAAATCCCTAATGTTACCAAAAATTAAATAAGACAAAGGGATAATTTGAAACCAAAGCATCCAAAGAAAGAGAATCAACCCATCTATTTTTTTAAAAGGGGTAAAAGAACAACCCTAGAAAATTATGCAAGGGGAACTACCAGTTTTGAATTCAAAATTGAAGATTTAAGATTCTAATTTGAATAGAGAAGGCAATGGTGAGGAGTTTCAGTCTGTCTTCTAAACAACAAAACAGTATTTGAAGAGGAAAGGAGTATGCTAACCTTCAGTACAAAAAAACAGAGACTATACTGGTGGAGGCTAAGAAAACTTACTTTGTTTTGTATAACCAAATTTGTAGTCCAACTTGCAATAGATTTTGATTGCAAGGAGATATGGGTACACTTTTTGCAATTTCATATTCTGCCCTGTTGTTACAACTACCCATACACTTTCAATAACGCAATGAAAAAAAAAAAAAGAATAATTTTGGTGTACTGTTTACTGTAGATGTGATTTATATGCATTTATGATTTTTTTTTTTTTTTTGGTTTATTTGTATAGTTTCTTATCAAGCTTCTGAGATACATTTACTTTGTGCAATATATAAATGTTGGGGTTGAACGGAATCTGCAAAGGTCTATATTTATTCCTCACAAAAGGGACATGATAAGTGGAAAATAAGAAGGGGAAACAATATTTGGTCGATTGGAAAGGAGGAAGAACAAAAAGAACAACTAAGATATGAAATGAACATTGAGCACATAACCACACAAAAAGCAATGCAGAGGCACATTGGAATTCAAAAGAAAAAAAAGTTAGCTGATGCTGAATCAGCATCTTCAAATTGTTTTAGATTTAGATATTTGAGTTAGATTTGGTTTTAATTATTGTATTGACTTTAAAATAAATTTTGTTTTGAGTATTTTGTATTAGATTTGGGTTAAATTAGTTTTTGGTATCTACCTATGGTGTTTCTAATTAGATTTGTAAATGGAGATGTGTGTTGGGTGTTTAGTATGTTGGAAAAGTGTATTTAAATATTATTAAAAAAAATTTCTTTCTAATAAATATAAATAAAAGGTTCCCGCACATAATGCGGGTTAAAAAGCTAGTTATAGTAAAGTGTGAGGATATGATCGTCGCCAGAGTACTGATTGAAAATGGGTTAGCCCTGAATGTTTGTCCGATGTCCACTTTGGAGTGTTTGAATATGGATGCCTCTCTTATCTGCCCTACCACCATGATCATTAGAGCTTTTGATGGCACTTCCCGGGAGGTGCAAGCTGAGATCAAGTTAGCTATTGGAGTTGGCCCAATGATCTTCACGGTCAATTTCCAAGTCATCAAGGTGGATTCCCCATATAATATGCTCCTAGGAAGACCTTGGCTACACGCTGCAGGTGCAGTTGCTTCTACCCTTCATTAGAGACTCAAGTTCCCATCTGAGGATCTGATGGCCACTAATATGGCTGAGGAACCCCTGACTTTCTTCAAGGAGACTTCCATCCTCTACATTGGTGCTAATGCCTTTCCGAAGGCAACCTTTCACAGTTTCGAGCTAGTTTCCATGATTTCTAGAGCTTCGGAACTCGAGTCAGCATAGCCCTCTGCTACTTTAATGGCTGCTAAGGAGATGTTCAAATTTGGCTTTCAAATAGGCCAAGCCCTTGGTGCCGTAAGACATGGGAAGGATTCTTTGATCGAACTCCCGGACAACAAAGGAGGTTTCGGTCTAGGTTACAATCCCTCCAACGAAGAACTTTTTCAGGCGTCTGGAGGAAAGAAAAGGAAGTGCATGGGCCAAGCAATGTCTATCCCCCACATTAGGGTCACTTTTCCAGCTCCGGCGGAGGTAATCAGATCAGAAGTAGAGTGGAAGCATGTGAGGAAGAATCAGACCTAGCTTGGTTCATTTGTCTTTGTTTAGAGGAATTCTCAGTGAACGCCATCATATCCCTAGGGGGTGATTTGACTACTACTATCAGGCCTTATGTGTCAGATGAGACAGTAGGCCATTGGATTGCCGAGCCCTACCTTGTGGTTGCACTGGTTGAGTAAGGAGTAGTCCATTATCGTGTGGTCGAGTCTTCCAATTGCCCAAGAGAGTTGGAATAGCATATCTAGTTTTTTTTTTTTGCATGTTTATTTCTTGTTTTTTGCATTCCTTGTTTGCATTTCTTAGTTTATTTTCCAAAAAAAAATATTTCCCTTTTTATCTTTATTAGGCATGAACGTTGTTATCCCCCTATCTATAATCCATTAATGAAATTATCCAGCGTATTATTCAGGAAATCCTTGCATTTATCTCTTTAATTGCTTTCCTATGAATATGTGTGTGCAAATTGTCTTATATTTCCTTGTATGTGTTCCGTTTTATAGGATCCATTCTAATTCCTAAGCGGGTACATCGTCCTATTGCCATAACGAGGATATTGATGACATGAATGAGACAATAGAGTTGGAACATGATATTGAAGGATTAGAGGAAATTCCGAGTCTACCTCGTGATATTTTGGAAGCTCTAAGCAAAAGAGTGAAAGGTCCAAGCCCAACATAGAAGAGACAGAAGTGGTTAGCCTTGCCAACGAAGGCAAAAATGAAAAACCCATCAAGATTGGGGTAAATTTTTCCGAGGACATGAAGCCTGAGCTTATAGCACTACTTAAAGAGTTCAAAGAGATCTTTGCTTGGTCCTACCAAGATATGCCAAGGTTAGATACCAAGATTTTTGTGCACCGAATTCCAGTCAAACCTGAATGCCCTTCAGTGCGACAAGCCCTTTGAAGAATGAAATCTAAAATCATCTTGAAGATCAAGGAAGAAGTAGAAAAGCAATTGAAAGCCGGTTTCCTTACTGTGATAGCCTACTCAGATTAGGTCGCCAACATTGTCCCCGTGCCTAAGAAAGATGGGAAAGTATGCATGTGCATCGATTATAGGGATTTAAATTGGGCTAGCCCCAAGGATAATTTTCCGCTGCTACATATTGATTCCCTGGTCGATAATTTTGCAACCAACAGGTTCTTTTCCTTCATTGACGTTTTCTCGAGCCACAATCAAATCAAGATGGTCGAAGAGGACAAAGCCAATACAACATTCACCACTCATTCGGGAACTTATGCATATGATGTTATGCCATTCGGCTTGAAGAACGCCGATGCTACTTATTAGTGAGCCATGGTAGCCCTGTTTCATGATATGATGCACAAAGAGATTGAAGTCTACGTAGACGATATGATTGCCAAATCCCGCACAACCAAGGATCATTTGGCGGATTTGAGAAAGCTATTCAAGCGCCTTATTAGGTAAAGGTTGAGACTAAACCCTAACAAGTGTGCCTTCGGAGCTAGTTCGGGGAAATTGCTTGGCTTCATAGTCAACCAAAGGGAATTGAAGTGGACCCAACAAAGGTCCAAGCCATCTAGGATATGCCAACACTGTAAACCGAGAAACAAATTTGCAACTTCTTAGGCAAAGTCAATTATATAACTCACTTCATAACGCAGTTGATCGCCACATGTGATCCGTTGTTCAAGCTCTTGAAGAAAGACACCAAGATAGAATGGGCAAATGAGTGCCAAGCGGCCTTTGACAAGATCAAGTAGTATTTATTGAACCCTCCTGTTTTGGTTCCCCCGACTCCGGGATATCCATTGATCCTCTACCTAGCAGTACAAGAAACCTCCATGGGTTGCATGTTAGCCAAGCGGTTGAGCCCGAGCAGAAAGAAAGGGCAATTTATTACTTAAGCAAGAAGTTCACTAGCTATGAGGTCAACTACATCGCTGTTAAGAAGACGTGTTGCACCCTAGCGTGGGCATCACGTAAGTTGCGGCCATATATGCTCTACTTCACCACGCGGCTCATTTCCTACATGGATCCCATTAAGTACATCTTCGAAAATTTGGCTCTTACAGGAAAAATCTCCCGTTGGCAAATGTTGCTCTCCGAGTTTGACATTGTGTTTGTGACAAGAAGGGCCATCAAGAGCCAGGCCATAGCCGACTACCTAGCGGACCAGTCGCTGAATGATCTAGAACTTTCAGAATCCCTCTTCCCAGATGAGGATGTCATGGCACTAGAGTAAGAACTAGACAATGTGGAACTGTGGCGTTGGAAGCTTTATTTCGATGGAGCTGCCAATTCTGCCGGAAATGGAGTAGGAGTAGTCTTAGTTTCCCCTAAGGGCCAGCAAATCCCTATTTTAGTCAAGCTGAACTTCGATTGCACCAACAACGTCACAGAATATGAGGCGTGCATAGTCGGCCTATAAATGTCCCTAGAGTTTGGAGCCTATGACTTGAGTGTCTTTGGGGATTCCTTATTGATCATCTCCCAAATTGAAGGAAAATGGCAAGCCCGAGACACCAAGTTGATTCCGTATTAGAAATACGTCAGCCGTTTGATTTCGAAGTTCCAAAACATCACGTTCGCCGATTTGCCTCGAGCACACAACTAGTTTGTAGGAGCCTCGGCTACCTTGGCTAGCACGGTCAAATTATTAGAAGGAGATGATATGCGGCAATTGCGTATAGAAGTTTGTGGCATCCCCACCTATTGCATGAACATCAAAAAATTCATGAGTGTCGAAGTCAAAGCCAACGGAAAGCCATGGTACCATGATATCAAGGCTTACATCAAGAATAGCGAATACCCGCTCGGTGCTTCATAGGACCTGTGATTCCGATGGTCATGAATACATCTTAGTGGCCATAGATTATTTCACAAATTGGGTGGAAACTGCTTCATACAAAAGCATCACTCAAGCCGTGGTAGCTCGGTTTCTGAAACACAACACCATTAGCCACTACGGTGTGTTAGGAGAGCTTATCATAGATAATTGGACAAACCTAAACAGGAAAATGATCCAAAAACTTTGCCAACAGTTCAAGATCGAGCATAGAAATTCAGTTCCCTATCGCCCTTAGATAAATGGCGCAGTGGAAGCCGCTAACAAGAACATAAAGAAAATCTTGGTGAAGATGACAGATACATACAAGGATTGGCACGAGTACTTACCCTTTGCTTTGTACGTAAATTGCACTTCTGTTCGTACTTCTACGGGTGTGACCTCGTATTCATTAGTATATGGCATGGAGGCTGTCCTCCCTGCAAAGGTAGAGATCTCGTCTCTCAGGATTTTATCTCAGACAGAGCTGTTAGAAGCTGAATGGGTCTGTTCCTAATATGAAGAACTGAACATGATAGACGAGAAGCGTATGACTGCAATGTGCCATGGACAGTTGTACCAACGTCGCGCCGAGCAAGCATTCAATAATAAAGTTAGACCTAGAGTCTTTAAAGAAGGCGATCTAGTCTTAAAGAAGCGCAACCAGGCCCTTCCTGATCACAAAGGAAATTTTACCCCAACCTACGAGGGCCCATATGTGGTAAAGAAGCCCTTCTTCGGAGGAGCCTTGAATTTAGCCGACATGGACGGGCATGACTTCAATATGCCCACCAATTCTGATGTCATCATATTGTACTTTACATGAAGAAGCCTCACAGTGCACCTCATTTTTATGTTAAAAAAAAAAAAAAAAAACAACAACAACAACAACAAACAAAGAAAACATGTAAAATGGTAGATTAAAAACCCAAAAGGGTGGTCTACACAAAAGGAGAGTCAAAAGAAAGAGTGCGTGGGAAAATACAAAAGGTAGATTGAAAACTCGAAAGGGCGGTCTACGTAAAAGGAGAGTAAAAGAAAGAGTGTGAGAGAGCCTGCTAGATTGAAAACTCGAAAGGGCGGTTTAGGCAAAATTTAAGGCAATAAAAAAGTCAATTGAACTACGTGATGACCTGATAATTCCCCGTGGAGGTACGTAGGTAGCCATCTTGGTATGGTCACATCTTAAAAGAAAAATCAGTCAGTTGCTTGAATTTCTGCTCAAGACCAAAAATTAAAAGGATCCAGCATCCAAGTCAAGATATGAAGATGCCTCTGAGATTGCTCTCTGTCTACAATGCTGCCATGACCCGGTGGTCTGTTCAAGATGTTTTGGTTTATGCCAATGGGAAATGTACTTCAATTGGAAAATGGAAAGATCCATCTAGAAAAGGATGTATCCTTGGAAAAATAAGATATTGATATGCATGGATTTTACATTTATCACTTATTTGTATAGTCTTGCATTTTCAAAGCAATTGCCTGCATATTCATTAACATGCCTGTATTATGCCATTCTGTTTCTTTCATGCATTCTAATGTCAAAAAATGAAATCTAATCTTATATATATCTTTTGAAAATCATCATAAACATCTCTCTACACCACCTCTCAGTTTCTAAGCATGTCTAACAAACTAGACTATGCTTTAAGAACTCAAAACAAAAAGCAGAAGGCCTTATGCTATTGCCTAGCAATTTACGAAGAACCTTTCCATACATGGTGGAATACTAACTACCTAGCTCATGAATAGAAATAAAGTAAACAGAAAAGAGTGTTAGCAAATCAAACATGGCCTAGACGATCGGACACGGCTTCGCACAGCCTCCCAAAACTAGTAAGGAGAATCGAGTTTTCTTGAGCATGAATGCGAAGCAGTCCAGCTGCACTAAAGCCTAGGTCTCTGGCTACCTCTCTAAGTTTATCATGTGAATATCGAAGACGGACCAACTCCCTCTCTATTATGGGATCAGCAGTAGAGCTCTACCTCTCAGTCTCTAGAAAAGCCTACAAGGTGCCTACCTCTGCTGTAGTAACTCTTAGGGCCTCTTCTCTCTTGGCCAGCTTAGTTGAAGGCGACGAAAAGCCCACTGTGGCTTGCTTGGCTTGTCGCCGTCTCTCCCATACTCTATGCTCAGAGTGGAGTGAATATAGGATCTCCGAGTGGCTAATCTCCGAGTGAGAGTAGCTAGTTTTTCCTTTAAACCCGTGACTCGGGATCTCAACTGAACCCATTCTGCCTCTATGCTTAAAGAGGCTGGCCTCCGCCGATCAAGCTCTAATCTGAAAGCAGCAAGCTCACGCTCTTGCATGCTGCTCATCTCCTCAATGTCCTTCATGAGTGTATCAGCTAGCTCTCTATAGCAATCTCTGTCCTTGACAACCTCTCTCAAGCATTCCCTCAGGTCTGCAAGGGCCCTTTCAACCTTGATCTCGAACTCTAGGGTATAATCTCTCATAATATCAACGAGGAGTGGCATATCGGTCAAAACTGGTGACGACAAGTAGAACACAAAGACGGGATCCCTCGTATCTTGCCATACCCTAAACTCAGCAGAGAACCATTCCCGGTCATCCTTAGAAAAAAGTAGGAAGTCTATACTCGATTTGTGCACCTCCCAAAACTCAGAGGCATGCCCTACCATTACTATGTCAACGTCCACTAGCCTATACACACAGGTGACAATAGAAAGATCACTGAGTCGAGGCATATGCTAGATACCCCCAAATTGTCTCATGGCCATGCCCGGGAAATATCCCGTGCATCCCCAGATGCCCACCAAGGGAAAAACAAGTAAACCGACACAATGGGTCTATCCCTGCCATCTAATGACACCCCACTTGACCCTCTAGGTCCAGTTAGTGGGACTCAGGCTACACAAATATCTCAGGCAACCAGCAATATCCCTGGAAAAAGGGAAGATCAAGATACATAGTAGCCCGGATCCTATTCCTATCCACAAAGCCCATCAGCTGATCCCTAGCAATGACACTCAAGTGACTATAGAACCACAACTGTAACATGTGAACGCAGCAATCTAGCCTACCCCTACCAACCTCCTAACACAAGGATAAACACCTAATGGTCTTAAAAAGTAAAGCGGGAATGAAAGATGCACCATGAGGTGAGGCACTCACCAAAGGAAGAATGGCAAAACTGATAGCTCCTGATGGTGAAGGGAATAGTACCGCACCAAAGAAGGGCACCAGGAAGGCCTGTTGTTGATAGGATGCCCATCGATCCTCCAAATCCACAAAATTGCTGCAGTAGCCAACAGGGCACTCTAATAGATGAAACCGATCATGTAGGAACTCAAAGGACATGTTCCCTCCTACCCCATTGCCATGCTAAGTCAACGCCTCCACAACAGGCCTTTTGAAGCCTATCAGATCAGCAAGCTTCTTGTAGTAGTGTATCCACACGGGTGGAACGAAAACAGTGCTCAGATAAGTATAAAGAGAGAGGAAACGATCATACTCCTCCAAAGTAGGCACCAAGTCAACATCTCCAATAGTGACACACCACAAAGCAGGATCCTAACAAGAAGTGATGACCTCTAATAAGTGCCAATCTAGTGTAGTGTGGAGTAGAGTGGTGGCATCTCCAAGAAGCTGCCGAAGGAAAGCCTGGTCACTGCAAGAAAAAGTGCCCCACCATCTCTTGAGCATCTTTTCATGGTACTCCTCCCTCTCAAGCTCAATGAGGGTGTCACAGGAATGAGCACCAAGAACATCTATGAGCAAGTTCTATGGAATCTGACAATCTGATGAAGATTCATGCAAAGAACGATGAAGAATGGTGTTTTCTAAGTGTTTTGAGTGAAGAAAAGGGTAGGAGAAGACCTAGAGAAATCGTAGAGCTGAATGAGTTGGGGCTGGGCAGAGCCCAGCTTTTATGCATGCTCAGGCCCCCAGGCACAAACCCAAACCTATTCTGACACTTCCTTTCTGTTTGACATGTTTTGGAGCACCTCGGAGTGAAGATTCCCTCATTTTAGTGCTTATTGTAATGTGTGATTGACCCAACAATGAACTGGATTATCGGAAACTCTCACTTGCACATCCGAGGCCGCATAAATCCTACACTGGGGCAGTTTATATTTGTGCGCCTCATTCAGTGCCTTCAGATGTCTTGAACGTCATTTTTAAAGCTCGGTTCACTCGGCAGTCAAAATCTGCGGCAGAAAAATGCTAGAGCCTGACCTCGACCATTCAATAGCTTTTTTTAGCTTATTTGAAGGACAATGGAAGTTGTTTCTCATAAGGCTACCTCAAGAATCTCGTTCTTGGATTTCTAGCCCACTCGGGTAATAATAGGAGCAATCAGTGCATACTGCCTCGTGGCGTGTCTAAGTTATCTCGTTTAGAGTGTCCGCACTTGGCATCAGCATTATGGCATGGCCTGCAAAGCCGAGGCCACTTGTAGTCAGTCTGCAAACTCGAAACCCCGTAAAACCCTAAATTAGGGCAGTTTATTTTGCATGATTCTCTCTCCCTTTGTCCAATATACGAGAATGGGTTTGTCCCATTGAGGATGTATCTTTCATGTCAAGAATTGCATGAAACCCTAAACTGGGGCAGTTTATTTCACGCGATCTCTCCTTTCTTTCTCCCCCAACGAGACGATCATTGTTCAAAAGCCACTGGCAAATCCATGAAATTGTGGTGCAAAACAAGTGAATGTGATACAAGTTGGTTCAATACCACCATCTGCAACAAAAATAATGTGTGCGTACGTCTCAACAATCCTCTCAAAGGCATTTTCTGAGATTATATAGAGCTATACATATAAGTCCTAATCAGAGGCATTGTCTTTCATGCACATCAGCCGCCTTTCTAAAAGCACAACCCTAGAATGATACATGCAAGTCCTAATCGGAGGTATTGTCTTTTGTACACGTCGGCAGCCCTTTTAAAAGTAGTTTACAGAGCTATACATGTAAGTCCTAATCAGAGGCATTGTCTTTCATACACATCAACCGCCCTTCTAAAGGCATTTCATCTAGATCATACATATAAGTCCTAATCAGAGGCATTGTTTTACATATACATCAGTTGCTCTTCTGAACGCGCATCCCTGTATTCATACATATAAGTCCTAGCAAGAGGCATTGTTCCATACACACATCATGAAGCAAAGAGATAATATCATACATCAAAGTCCATTGTGGGGCAATACAAAACATACGTGTCCAGGGCTACCAAAAGGCAATACTTAATATACATACATAACTAGCCCATCAAAGGGCAACGTCTACAAAGTACATAGAAAAATACATGCCCACGCAGGGGCTACATCATGCTACAACAAATGGCTAATCCTATAAAGAATCCTCGCCGCTGATAAACCAGTCTGTGTCTGTATCAGTGTCATCACCGTCATCGCCACCTGTAAAAAGGTCGATAGAAGGACCTGTACCATCTAAGGTGCCAGGAGCATACCTGGGACCTTGGGAAGGCCTTGGAGCCTGAGCAAAAGAACCCCAACCACTTGGTAGGCTTGGAGGAACTAGCACATACCTATGCTCGAACGAAGGAATGATCGGCCCTCGGCTTGGAATCTCAAGAGTAGCCGGAACAAGAAAACGAGTCGCTTGTAGCTCACCCACCAAAAGCATCAAATAGAACTAATCTAGGGCTAACTCAGTCTGAAACTTGCTCCGTTCTCTGTCCATCGTAGCAACTAGCATCTCCCTATCTCTACCAGATCTCCCTCTCTTGGGCTAATGCATGAGCAATCTCCTCTTACATATGCACCTCTCTGGTGGCAGATAGGACCTCAAACTCTGTCACTCTAGCCTCTGTGATCTTGGCATGCACTCTCCACTCTGCCCTGGTGGCCACCTAAACATGGATAGTGCCTCCTAGCACTTTACCCCCACTTACGGGGACATCTCCAATGATAGGCCCTGCCAAAGACTCTACAAACTAAGTGGAGTAGTACTTACTTGTATCCATATAAGCACCAAAGGCACCCATCGCATAATCAGGGTCATCTAGGACCATGGCCTTGAATGACAAATTGTAAGGAGGCAGATCCCTAGGCACTCCATAGACTGGCATAACCTGATGGAAGGTCCTCTCTGCCAGAAAGAACTCCCAACTCGTCAGGGCCTAAAACCAACGTCGCATCCTCGATTGGCCTATAGCTATAGTGAACTAATACTTTTCCTAAACATGTTATATAGGTATATGTCAGGCATATGATCTCACAAGAAGTAGACTCTCGCACACATTCTATAGTGGGCGCTCCAGGGACATACATCCCTGGACTCATATCCTATAGCGGGCGCACCAATGATATACATACATGGACTCACATTCTATAGTGGGCGCACCAGCAATATACATTCCTAGACTCACATTCTACAGTGGGCGCACCAACAAAATACATTCCTGGACTCACATCCTACAACGGGCGCACTAGCGATATACATCCCTAGACTTGCATTCTACAGTGGGTGTACCAGCAATATACATTCATGGACTCACATCCTACAGTGGGCACACCGGCGATATACATCCCTGGACTCGCATCCTACAATGGGCGCACTAGTGATATACATCCCTGGACTTGCATTCTACAGTTGGCGCACCAGTAATATACATTCCTAGACTTGCATCCTATAGTAGGCACACCAACGATATACATCCTTGGACTTGTATTCTACAGTGGGCGCACTAGCAATACACATTCTTGGACTCACATCCTACAGCGGGCACACTAGCGATATGCATCCTTAGACTTGCATTCTACAGTGGCTGCACCGACGACAAGCGTCCCTCGGGCTCACGTCCATTCAGAAGTTTTCCAAAAATCCTTAATCTACAATGGGTGCACTGATGACAAGCATCCCTCTAGCTTACATTCATTCAGAAGTTTTCCAAAAATCCCTGATCTCCAGTGGGTGCATCGACGACAAGCGTCCCTCAGGCTCACATCCATTCAGAAGTTTTCCAAAAATCCCTGATCTATAGTGGGTGCATCGACGACAAGCGTCCCTCGAGCTCACATTCATTCAGAGGAGTTTTCCCAAAAATCCCTAACCTATAGTGGGTGCACTGACAACACGCATCTTCGGGCTCACGCTCTTTCAAGAATTTTCGAATCCCTAATCCACTATTTCCAACTATCAGGTAAGTCCCCTTACCCATACCCTGCATTTTATTCTCAGTATTTAAATTCCCATACTCATATATCAAAAGCAAAAAATACATGCATATTTTGCTAAGATAACATGGCATAAATCATGGCAAAATATATGATTCTAAAAATTCCAAAAAAATAAAATAAACCCTAGCATGCATCTCTAGTAGTACTGCTACTAACATTTTGCAAAAAATAAGAGAAGAAGGAAAAACGGACACTGACCTCAAGTGCAGAATAGACAGAAATAGCTGACTGAAGCTGAAAGCACAGACCCACTTAGCTCTAAGCGCTCTAGGAAATTTTGTGGAGAGTGAGGAGTAGAGAGGAAATGAGAAATGAGCCAAAAAGGGGAGTCGAAGGGCCTTTATAGGCCTTGGGATGCCTAGCGGCCCTTCTAGGGCCGTTGGGCAATGTTGACACGGTCAATTCTAACCTGGTTAAACCCTCATATAGCTCAGAGGTGTGTCTAGAAAATATTTCGATAGTAGCTGCAATAGATCGAGCCAAGTAGGTAAAGTCCGATCTCAATCAATGAGTAGTTTCCGCATGCAAATTTGGGGGCAACAAAATTCGAAATCACGTTCATTATCTGACACCTCTCATTGCATGTGAGATATCAGATAAAGAAGGGGAAGCTATTGATATCGTATTTTATCCGCCCTTGATTTGTGTACCGAACCCCCGAAAATCCAAAAATATCATTTTCTCTCTACAAGGCCATGAGAACATCTAGAACGATGTGTCGTAACCCGTTCGGGCAATAGAACACCCGAAGTGCCTTTTTTAGCCAAAATGACCAAAATGCCTCTAGTCGACCCTAGGGCTAACCAAAGATCAAACGAGGTCCAAACCCCTGCAAAACAACATTTTTCATAGTTTTACTTCAAACTTGAGCTTCTCGAAAATTTTTAACAAATAACCAAGTTTGACCTGAAGTCGATCCTAAGTGGGCCCAAAAACCCTAATTTTGATCCAGCTACTAGAACGGGTTGAATCCAATGCCATTACAAATATTATCAAATTCTCATTCCAACGACTATTCATGGGTAGAAATCAGAGTTAGAATGGCTGAGATATCATGAAAACCGGGATGACATGCCGATTGACACATTGCAAACTTTCGAGAGCCATAACTTTTGATCCGACCATTGGATTTTTGAGTTCCATACCTTTTCAGAAATTGAAAATCAAGATCTATCCAAGGGAGTCAAGATCAACCTGATCAGAAGCCCTTTGAGGATGGCGGCCCTTGAAGAGTCGTCGCCTCAAAATTCATGCTGGGGGCTATAAATAGCCCCAGGCATCCATCAGACAGGGAGGACACACAATTTTCTAAAATTTACCCTTCTGCCCAACTTCTCTCTATGTTTTTTCTCTTTTCCAAGCACCAAAAAATACTCAAAAAGCACATCAAAGTCTCTTGATTCTTCTCTCTTCACCAAAAACACGTGTTGTTCATATACTCGATCTTCCTTTCCTTGGTTCTTCACTTTGGATTTGGGGTTTAGGGGTGTGGATGTACCTTTTTTAGCTATCATCCACACCTCTAATCTTCTAATCTTTTTCTGGCATTTATCTTGCTTTTTTAGCTCGAATAACATGATTTAGTGCTTTCTTTAGCATGTTTCTTGCTTTATGTGTGTTTCTAGCTTAGATTTCTTGGTTCTTATGCTTTATGCCATGTTTTGTGCTTAGATCTATGTTTTTACATGCTTATATGTTTGGATCAACATGCTTAGGGTTTTGTGCTATGTTTCTTTTGTTTCGTTCCTCTTTTTGCTGTATGTCGAAGTTAGGGTTATGTGCTCACATGCTTGATATCATGACTATGGTTATGCTTTGCTCGGATCTATGTGTTTGTATGTTTTTTGCCATGTTTTATGCTTAGATCCGCATTTGCACATGCGTATATGCTCAGATCCATGTCTTACCATGTTTATGTGCTAGCTTTCACATGTTCACACACGTGTTGCCATGCCTATGCCTTGATCTACGTTTTCACATGCTTGTGTGCTTGGATCTATGCTTTACTTACTTTATGCCATCTTCCAGGTGCTTGTATGCCTTGTGCCATGTTTGTGTGCCAAGGCCTAGGCTATGTTTGTCATGCCATGTGCTATTGTGCCCTTTTGTCACTTTTTCTTTCTTTCTTGCGTTTTGGCTTATTGGTTTGGACTTGATCTAGACCCTGTGGTCTTTGTCATCATCCACACACCTTGGTCCACATCAAAGGGTTTGGACACCCCATTTTGCATGTCTATGCTCGCTTGCTTCTTCGCTTTATGCTTGTTGGCCTCTCTCGTTCTAGGCCTTGCCATATTTGACACCCTTAGCGGGTTTGTGGTTATGTAGTTACATTCGGTGCCTGTAAGGCCTTGTTTGGATGTAACCATTTGGGATGCATCACCGTGATGCTAGTTGCTTCATGCACACCCTCCCCTTTCCCGTTCTGTGCGACGATGTGCTTAGTATGCTTGTCTGTGTCACCCGTTGGCTTTCTATGCATTTTTACATGCTTACTTACATGTCCATGCATGAATCTGGCTTGCTAATGTGTCGTCCATGCTTTAACAAAATGAAGCTATGGACATCCGATCCAAACCTACATTTGTCCCTCGCGGACACCACCTTTTGTTTGTTTTCTTGTTTGTTTGCTATCTCTTTTGCTTGTTTGGTTGCATCCTTACTTCGTTGCTTGCCATGCCTATTGTGCTTATCTGCTTTATGCCTATTTCATACACACTATGCACACTTTCCTTCCATTGCTTGTCTGCTGGCTTCTTGTCTTTGCCTTTTCATGTATGCACATGGAGCGAGGACGCTTGGAGCTAGGACACGGTCTTCCAAGAGCAAGCAAAAAGGGCACGGATGCAAGCATGCCAACATGAGTCAAGCGGCTGTGTCAGTAGGTTTAGGGTTTAGCTTTTTTCCCTTGGGTTATGTACTCTTTTAAACCCCCTCCTTCCTCTTCCTTTTCTCCTTTAGATGGTTTCTATTAGGTATATCATGTTTTGTACCATTCGTCCTTATCTCTAGTGTATGACAACCCCTGTTTACTGTTGTGAAATTTTAAAATACTCGCAAGTGTACGAACCGTACCGAAGTATAGTTGGACAAGAACGAGGTCGAACCCACAGAGACTTGTATGAATGTAGGAAAATTAATTAAACCTTAACCAAATTAATCCTAATCTAGTTTAAATAAAAATTGGTTGGTTACAATAAAATAAACTAAGCAATTAATAAAATTAAGCAAATAGTTAAACTAAGAAAAATATATAAAGTAATAAAAAGATGTAAACAATCAAGAGAAAGGAATTAAGGTTTTGGAATCCGCCTTGTAAGTCATATTAGTATATATTTATGATCATTAATTTTTCCCAACTCACTACATGATAATCTAGAAATCAATCTTGTTATCATGGAAAATATCATCATTTAAACCCTTATTTTAAAAATCAAAAGCATGTTCTTCTTCGCTTCTTAAGTATAAAATCAAATCATAAATTGTATCCGTAGTCAAACAAATCACAAGATATATCCGATTTTATAATCAAGAATTAATAAACCGAGCATTCAATTAATTAAGGCAAATCCTAAATCATGAGAAAAACATGATTGAACTCATATCTAGAATCCCATCTTAGTCAATTGATATGAAGCAAGAACAATTTAAATCATTAAAGAACAATTATTGTGAGAAAAATCAAATCACATAAATATTACTAATAATCCTTAACAAGGTTTCATCCTCAACCCTAATTATAAATTTAGCTACTCATAGTAATTGAAAGAAAACATAAAAATAAAATACTAATCATTAAACTCAACAAATAGAATAAAGAAAGAAATAGTCACAGTGCTAGAGAAAAGCCATAGACAAAAAGAACACGTTCTGCTCCTACGCACCAGTCCTAGCCGCAGCCTCTATATGTTCAGTCCCCTTATTTTTTCTGTTTTGCTCTCTATTTATATCACACAAAGACACGCACTTCAAAAGAGAAGCCACCTGACTCTATGAAAATTCCTAATACAAGTGAAACTAGGATTGTAAGCCACACGCGACACTTCAAGTTGTGCCTAGCCGAAACCAAAGACTAGCCCAAAAGAGAAGCCCAAGTTAACAAAGAGCAATTAAAACCCCAAGCCTACTGTATATCTCTTTGACCCATGAAAGCACTTCTATTGTTATTTTTTAATTTCTTTTTCTTGTGCTCCACATGTCTCCAGGTCCTTATTCTTTTCATGTTGGCTTTGAATCAATAGGCCTAGACCTCCTTTCTTTAATTTTCTTTCTACTTGCTTAGCTCGTGTTGCTTTTCTTTTCTTTACTTCATGCCCTCCACGTCCTTCAAGTTGGGTTAGCGATTGACTTAGCTCCACGTTGCATGTAAAACCCTTATCACCTATTAAACAAAGATAATATATAATCAATCACAAGATAGCATAAAAATATGGTAAAAAATGCAAATATGAGAGTATTTTATCATATATATTTCATGCACATCATTTACTTTCCTACATCTATATTTTGGGCCATGCTCTAGGGATGTAGGCATTTACTTTTCTGCTCAGTGTGCTTGCATTGTGAATGATGTATGTATATATATACCTGCTCGCCCCCCTTCGGTGTGATCGTCATAGTCCGTGTCACCTAAGGCAAGCGATGCCTAATTTTTGCTGCAAAAGTGAGGTGACTAGTCTCTAGATTTTCGCTGTAGAAATCTGGCACTTTGCTCGAATGCCTTAGGAAAGCATAGATTGGGACCACACCTATTCAAAAACCAAACCTCAAAGCCCCCATTCATGCAAAGGCCCGAAATCCAATGCCAAAATCATGATTTTACTGCCAATTTTTTAAAATTAAGGTTTTATCAAAACAAATGACTGTTCTTGGATAGGCATTGTGGGGTGCCTAACACCTTCCCCATATGTAACCAAACTTTTGGACCTAAGAATCAAGATTTTTTGCCATCCACATTAGATTAAGAAAAATGCCCTTTTTCTTAACCTAGGATCGGTAATAAAATCAACTAGAAAAAGGTGACCAATCACACCTTAGAAAAACCCAATGATTGGTGGCGACTTTACTTACCTTTGGTAATCCCTTAAAATTTGGCCTATATTCCTACACTGAGAAAGAGAGCACCCGAAACTCTGTGTGAAGCACACACATGTGCATCATCACCATTTTGAGAGAGGCCCTCCAATGGGGACCTCACATATGCGGGAGTTGTCACCACGATGGGTGGTCAAACGAAGGTACGGCGGCGGTGGTTTTCCGCTCAGTTTGATTGAGGCTGGGTGTTGACACTCTTTCTTTATTTTAATTGATTGGACTCTTTATAAGCTTTCTCAGCTATGTGAATCCACTTCGTGACAACCCTAAGTCATTTCTTATATCCTAATGTTGGATGAAGCAATTGGAGCCTCTTATATGGCCATGTTTGGAAAGGGGAATGAGAATGAGAGAAGATGTGAAAGAAAGGAAAAGAAAAAGAGAGAAAAATAAGAAAAATTGAAAAAGAAGATCAAAGACGATATAATAAGTCTTGATGGGTTGAAAACTGACAGGCAATCCATGCAAAAATTAGAGGAATCTTGTTAGATCAAAGACCTAGGCAAAAATTAGGGATTGAGAGAAGAGATTCATCCATTTTAACTTGATGATAAGGGAAGGTACAAGGGAGAGACTAAAAAGACTAACCAGGACACGACTCAAGCACAAAATTTCCAAGAACAACAGAATGACATAAAGTTCCCACAAATTTGTAAATTAAGTACATATCCCAAATAAAAGCATAAATGTAAAGGTGTTTTTAAAATACAACCCAATGTCTCAAACCAAATCTAAGTGCAAACATGTGTACTAAAAAGAGAAAAGTAATAAAAGCAACAAAAAAGAAAAGAAAAACAAAAGTATGCTATGCTACTGTGTTTGTGTCTGTGTCTGTCTATCTGTCTGCAGGATCACCGGAAGCGCCTCTTCCTATGTTAATGACTCAGAGTTGACTCTAAACCTCCAACACCATCACCACCATCCTCTTCCTCCTCCTCTTCATCATTCTTGCCTCCATATAGCTGCCAAGAGTACTTAGTTAGTTCCAGCTTGAGGTCCCCCATAAGCCAAACGAGTAGGTTGAATTATTGAAGGAAAGGTTGTTAGAGCAAGTATTCAGATGCAAGGATAGAAAGGAAAAGGAACAAGGATGAAAGAGAACTCACCGCCTGGGTGCCTTCAGGAAAAGGGTAGCCCATGACATTTGTGTTTCGCCTAATAGAACGCTCCTAAGCAAAGCCATTAGGGCCATAAGCATAAATTGACCAAGGCAAGTGGGGGGGATTAATGATAACACTTGTAGTAGGGCCCTCCTGACACAGGTGTTTCATTTGAGTGTTATTAGTGTACAAGAATACAGATGATGACTGATTAAAAGAAATAAGAGAGCAAGAACACATACCAGAGCAAGGAGAGAAGGCATGAGGTGAGTCCCTCTAAACTCCTCATAATATGACTCACCTATGACCCTATCAGTAAAAGGAATGCCTAACCCCCATTGGCTGTACTTTGCATTCGTCATGGAACGAGGAGTAGGCATGAACACTAGAGGGTCCACAGGGATCCAAGGCACATCCTCCCCCGCCAGCTAGCTGCACACCTGCTCCACCAAGTAGATCACCCTCAATCCACCACCCTTAAGGGTCTAGGAGAGACTAGAAGCAACTATGGTTGCTACCCCCAAGCCTAGATCCACTATAGGGGCAACTCCAGCCCAAGGACTCCATAGGATTTGTAACAACACATGAAGTTGGAAACAGAACCCTAAAAAAGAATGCAAATAATGGAAAGCGGAATATGTTTCTAACTTACATCTCGGGAGAGAACGTATCTAGGTAAGCCCAGAATGGAGTGATCCTCCTTAGGTCCAACTTAGTTCCTCTAGCAATGAGACTATACTCCACGGCCCAACACTGAAAAATGGTAGTGTACAAGGTTCAAAAAAGAATAGTTTGCAAGATGGTCATGTGCAAGATTCAGAAATAATAGTTTGCAAGAGGTTATGGTATAGCTTGCAAGGTTTAGATATGGTACAATTTGCAAGAGATAAATTGACAGTTTGTAGGATAATAGTTTGCAAGATATGGGTATGAATGCAGTTAATAGGAATATAGTACATGATCCTAACCTATATGGCATGTGATTGTATGACTATAAGAATGAGAATGCATGAACTATAAGAGAAAAGAGAGAGAAAGTAACCTCAAGGAGCTTCCAAGGCCTCACCAGTTGGTGTAGTGTCCCTCGACTGAGAGTGTCCAAAAAGGAGTATAGGTAAGCAAAGTATATTGACCCCCAGTTGGTAGCCCAAGAACTCTCAAAGTCTGGAAAAAGGGCCAACCACCTTAAAGATATCGTTTGCCCACCTGTGGCAAATAGGTACGCCCCCACCAAGAACAACAAAAAGGCCCTAGCCATCTGAAGGCACTCCTCAGCCATCTCTTATGGACGATGCATGAAGTCCACCTTAAGATCAGTGTAGTGGATTGTCTCAGTAGCATACCTCCTCCCCAGCAATCCACACCCAACCAAACACTTGACTCGTCCTCTTGACTAATTGGGACTCCAACAAACCATAAGTCAGTCATGCAGTGGAAGTCATGAGGAGTGATGGTCATCTCACGGCCAACAATGTGGAAGGTGTGGGTAGTGTCCCACCACCTCTCCACCAAGGTTTGCGCCAAGACAGCGCTGGCAAACCTCTCGGGCATTAAACAAATAATGGGCTCAAAACCTGCAGCACGGACATAGCCCCGAGACCTGGCTGGTACTTCCCCTACTAGAATATGGGGTTGGGACTTATAGGCACTGCATTTTGTACCCTTTATGACTCTGGCCCCTGTTCCCAAATGATGCTTGAACTTTAAGGTCCAATGCCAGTTTAGAGCCTAATCAGATGTTAAATTGACTTGATGAGTGTTAAAATAGAAAATATAACCTTTTAAATGAGCAAAAAATCTATTTTTGGAAATAAAATGACCAAAGTAGCCCTTGACCTGCGCACATGGGTCGCGACCTGCGTACGCGAGCCAAAGCATGCGTATGTAGGCACATTCCTGCATACACAGCTAGGGTTTTAGAAACATAAGAAATGCAAGTTTTCTACAATAATGGTTGAGGTTTTAAACGAATCCCACATTGTCTGGGTGTTAGGATTAGTGTGCCCTTAAATCCTATTGTATGATGCTATGTATGACATTATGTATGACTAAATATTGTGATTAATAAATTTGTTTTATTATTATCTAAAATAATGATAACATGAATATTTAGACATTGTCATATAGTCCATGAGATGCATAGTATGTGATTTAGTCACAGAAGATATAAGTCACAAGTTATTTGTAAACTCAGAATTTTAGTTCGTAGTCAGTGATGAAATTGGGCATTTCATTTGCGAAAACTATAACATATCAACTAAGATAATTTGTCTTGATAATGGAAGTGGAGACTTCTAGTTGATGCGTTAATATGTTTTAAGAGTTAAGACATATTGAACTGGACCACTGTGAGATTTATTATTCTTCTAACGACTGTCCAATGAATAATAAATCTCACAACTTCTATTTACATGAACTCTTAATCTTGAGAGAATAATGGACCTGATCACGAAGTGTAGGTTGCTTTGATATATCAGAAGTGAAATCTGAAGTCACGATCAAAACCTCAGTATGTTGGGCAGCCATATTTAGTGTTGATGGAATATATATTTTCAAGATGGAATTCATAATCTCTTAACGGAGATATAAAATATTCCCTTGAGATAAGTTTAATGGATTTGGTTATTCAGAGTGTTAGGCCTAATCACTTTAGTAAGGAGTTACTAAAGTATATATTTATGAAATTGGATTTCATAAATATATGATGAATAACTTAAAGGATTAAACCGAGTATCCAAGGATTAAGATGTAGTAATCTTCAAAGTGGCAGTCTACATTCATGACTTTGTATTACTACGAATATTTTATGAAGGGTTTGCATGTATAATAAAGTCTTGGGATATAATTTATTAATAAGGCCTTGAGTGCAATTATATTTATATAGTGGTATTAAATATAATTAATAATAATTTTGGACTTATCAAGAGTTAACAAAAAGGCCCAAGACCCATTGGAGCTAGTGTCTTATTAGTCCCTTTTTGTCTTACTCCAAGCCACACACTAAAGCCCAATTGGAAAGGCCTAATAGGCCAGCCCAATTAGATAATCAGCTAGTTATAAAGAGAGAGACATATAGAATTTTTTATAAGAGAAAAAAGAGAGACATCATTGTGAAATGGTGTGTATGTGTGAGTGAAGCCACTCAATTATTCTCCCTTAGAAACTGATTGAGAGACCACACTTCTTGGGAGTAAAGTGGAATTGGAGTGAAGATTAAAAGTGTTCCCAAGTACTTCTAATATTTTGTTTTGAATTTCACTACACCAAGGTTCACTATCTTGTTCTTAAATTCTGAAATTTACATAGTGCATGTTATCAATCATGAATGAAATAGATCCATGTTTGTTACTTCCGCTATGTTTTGTATGAAATACAAAACCAGATTTACCAACAATTGGTATTAGAGCCACGTTTTCATATCATGCTTGTATAGCATGTGATTGGATTTTAGAATAAAAGAAAAATGGTTTCTTGATGATATCGGGTTCACACCAAGGATGCATATTCTCTTGGTTTGTTCGAAGTGGCCTAAGACCATTCGGTTAAATAGGTTGCACAGTTCGCCATCTATGTTATTAGCGTGCATTGAATGTAACTGTTATATAACTGTCACGTGCATGCACCGCTTGGATATAAATGTATATGTTGGCATCATTTGTTGATTATTATAAGGCTTTTGATCTTGCATGGTTTCGTGGACCCTTGTGGCATTTTCAATCTGCCATTAACATGGTTTCAATTATATATATGGGTTTATATGCAAGTTCTTTTTGAGAAAGATATATGCAAGTTCTTGATGGCCATCTTATAAGCATGAAATAATTGCCTTGGAAATATTGAATCCGTATATTATATATCTATGGTGTGATAATTGTCATATATTATAATAGGGGTTTATATGTAAATTGCTTATAAAGGATTCAAGGCCTAACTTCATGAATTGATTATTACATTAAATGCTAGGATTAAAGTATTTGTTTAATGAAATTTATTCCTAATGAGATTAGGATTATGTTTTCAAGGGTTTCTAGCATTATTACGGTTCTTGATCTTAAAAACCTTTAATTTAAAATATCTAGTGGGAGAGAGATACAAGGGTTGGATCTCACAGTCTCCATTATCGGTTCATAGTAGTGTGGGTAAGCACCTCGTCTTGGCGTATATGCCTCGCGATCCCAAAGGAGGGTGTTTATTTCATAGTACTACAAGATTGAACTAACCTGTTTAAAGTAGTGTCCACAAGCACCTCGTCTTGGCGTATATGCCTCGCGATCCCAAAGGAGAGTGTTTTGTTCCATGGGACTACAAGTTTAAACATTATAAAGGAGACGAAATGTGGCTACACATGATTCTAGATAATGGTGTACACTAGACTAAGTGCAATGTTAACCTCCCAAAGGAGCTATGTCATTATTACTTAGAAGCTAAAGCTAATACGGCATATTATTAGTGTATGATAAGAGTAATCATGATAGCACTAATAACGAGAATAGTTCTCAATCAATTAATGTGTTTACAATAAACTTGCTACCAAGGAATTATAGACATGGATTGGGTTGTCGTTGCATATATTATTTTATGGCTTTATAAGGTTCCATATTATATGTTTATATGCTAAATTGATAATGTCCAGTTTACTTATTATATTCATGTTTATTATTTCAGATTTGAACATGAAATCATTTAGCCCATTTGTTACTATTCTTAATCA
Organism: Quercus engelmannii; assembly: GCA_029955605.1. NCBI lineage: Eukaryota > Viridiplantae > Streptophyta > Magnoliopsida > Fagales > Fagaceae > Quercus > Quercus engelmannii. Next base: position 255,442 of record JARPSG010000005.1, on the reverse strand, counting down.
AAACAAACTGACTGGATCCAACTATGTTGACTGGAAAAGAAATTTGGACATTGTTCTTACAGTTGAAGAGCACAAATACGTGCTTACTCAACCATGTCCTAGCTTTTCTTCATTAGATGCTCCTCTTGAGGAAAAACAACGATATGATCGTTGGTAGAAATCTAATGAAATGGCCAAGTGCTACATCCTAGCATCTATCTCAAATGTTCTACAGCATCAAATGTAGGATGTAGAACTAGCTTCGGACATTATGCTAAGTCTAAAGAAGATGTTTGGTGAGCAAGGCCATTCTGCAAGGTAAGAAATCATAAGGCAAATTTATAATACCAAAATGGCTGAAGGCAGTTCAATAAGGGAGCATTGTCTTACAATTATCTCTAATCTGAATACACTAGAAGTTTTAGGTGCCGATATTGATGGAGAATCCTAAGTGGATATGATACTCCAGTCACTACCAGAATCATTCAAGGAATTCAGACTTAACTATAATATGAACAAAAAGATTTATTCATTGTCTGAATTAATGAATGAATTGGTAGCGGTGGAAGGCATTCTTGGTGCCTCTAGTGTTGATGCTAATATGGCTGAAACTTCTACTTTTCAACCTAAGTCGAAAGGCAAGGGTAAGAAGAAGAAGAAGAAGGACTTCATCAAGTAAGATGGTAAACAAATTGCCTTAGGGGTTGCCTCCAAAGGAAAGTGTTTCCATTGTAGTGAGAAAGGACATTGGAAGAGGAATTGTCCAAAATTCAAGGCTGCCAATAATAAGGGTATGAAAAGTACATTCCTCCTTGAAATATATTTAGTACAAAATCCCACAAATTCCTGGTGTGTGGATTCAGGTTGTGAAAGTTCAAATAGCGTATAAAACATTATTAATGTTTAGATCCCCAACTTCCAAATTATCAATTCAAGCTTATAATCAAACAATTAATGTGCGGAATATGAACATAAGCATATAACAGAATTGATAAACAATCTCAACCAAATAAAATCATGTTAAGGGCATATATTTATGTAATTGGCATATCCTTTGACAAAGCGCACTTTACTTGTATTTGGGTAAATCTAAGTAGGTTCAAGATGATCATTACAAGTGGATAAATTGAAGACATGAAAACTACTCAAGAACTGTTCAAGAAAAGTGCAATCTGTAGGTCTCGATACCTTTTCGACAGAAGCTCGATCTGTCGAGATTCATTAAAGCTCGACAGATGTCTCGATCTATCGAGTTTACGGGTTTTCAAATTATAGCTAGAAACGTTTTATTCTAAAAGGCTATTTGTTTATGAGTTTGTATAATCCTTATAGGACTAGAAAAACCCAAGATTTGTGGGTTTGCATAATTCTTATTGGACTAAGAAAGCCCAAGGTTTGTGTAAACCTATTTGGAATAGGAGAGCCCATTAAACTCCTGTTTAGAGGAGGTGGAAAAAGAAAAACCTAACCTTAGAGAGCTTCATAAGGTTTTTTTTTGAAACCCTAGCCTCCTTTTACAGAAGAAAGAGCTCTTGCTGCGTTTCTTGTATGCCTTTGGGTTTTGTAACTAAGCAAAGTCTCTTGCACCAACATTGAAAATCTTATTGGTGTTTCTATGTGAAGCTGCTGCAAATCAACTACAACAATCAAAGGGTTGCTGTGGAGTTAGTCACGTACTGGGATTCGTGCAAAGGAGTAAGTCGTGTACTGGGATCTGTGCATCAAATTGGTTAGTCACATACTTGGGAGCCGTGCATTTGAAAGGGGAACTGTCACTACAGAACAAGTCTAATTGGGTATTGGGGTAAGGGTTCAACTATAGGTTGGTAAGGTACTTGGATTCCTTTACTTGTAACCGCTTGTTGTGATAATAGTGGAGTTTCGGGAGTGGTGACCTGAAAATCACCCGGTGGGGTTTTTGCCGTTAGATTTTCCCCATTCGTAAACAAATCACCGTGTTATTTATTTTTCACTGCATTATTAGTTTATTGGTGATTTGTTTGTGCTACCACGCATTTGCATGATAAATTGATTAATTAACAACTTGACTAATTAATTAATTAATTTCTATCACAAGGGGTCATTCAGTTTATGGCCTATCAAATCACATCCACAACAGAAATTAAATGGCAAAGATTAAGGGAAGAGAGATGCAAACACAAGGACAACACAACGATGTGTTATCGAAGAGGAAACTGAAGCCCTCGGTGTAAAACCTCTCCGCCGCCCTCTAATCGGTAAATAATCTACCAAAGAATGTAGTTGGGATACGTGAACAGTAGAAGACCCTCCAAGCCTAATCTACCTAATGTACCTAAGCCCTCTAAGCTCCTACTCCAATGAGGTTACGCCAAACCTATTTCTTCTTTAGCTTACCAAATTCCGCTATAAACCATAGCATCAACCAATATGAAATTGGTCCTTTCCTAATTGCTTCCCAAACACCAAATGACCTTCTCACAGATATGGGTATGGTGAGAAAAGGTTTTGGTAATGTACCTCTCGAGGATGTAACAATGGAGAGGGTGAGAGTAATGGAATTTGAAGAGTCACTATGTGAAGATTGGGGATGAGTCAATCTTGTTTTTCTCTAGGGTTTTTCTCTCAAAATTCTCTCTAGAAGCTCTACTCATTTCGTGGGTATAAAGGGTATATATACTAAGGTGAGAGAAATGCGAAGAGTCAGTTTTTCAAAACAGAGCTGGCTGGTGGCTTGGCCTCGCGACTTGACTGAGCCGCGAGTTCCAGCCGCGAGGTAATTGAATGTCCAAACTGGACTTTTTGTCCTGTAGTGCTACAGCTGGCATGACGGTTCAGCTTCTTTGCATGCTTGGCACGTGTGCTACTTCTGGCGGCTTGCAAGCCATGAGCTACCCACGAGATCCAGTTGCGAGTGCCTGCTTTTTTGCAAAATCTTGAGCATTTCTTCACACTTTCTTACACACTACCCTTACATGATTCCCACCTAAATACAGGGTTACTAATTGCTAAAATACAAGCAAATTTGGCACGAAATGAAGTCAATAAGATGGTTGATAAAATTCAACCTTACAGGTTGTACTAATCATATTTGCAATTCTTTGCAAGAGTTCCAGTAGACCAGAAAGCTTAATAAAGGGGAATTGTTTTTTACTTTGGCTGATGGGAGCAGGATTTCGGTTGTAGCTGTTGGAGTTGTTAATTTATGCTTTGAGTTTAGGGTTTATTAGAAGATTGTCTATATGTACCTAATGTTCATAGGAATTTAATTTCTGCAACTTATTTGGGTAAACAAGGATATTGTGTTATCCTTAAAAACAATGTTGTAATAAAGAAGGGTAAAGTGTTTATCTGTTCTAGCAATATTGTGGATGGTCTTTATATTTTAACTCCTGATAATCATGAATTATATAATTCTGAATTAGATCATAACTCTCATGTAAAAGCATTAAAGAGAAAGTTTCCTTCTACTAATGAAGCATATCTTTGGCACTTGTGTTTGGGTCATATTAATTCAAACAGAATTCAAAGATTGATCAAAGATGGACTCTTGGAGCCATTGGACTTTGATGAATTTCTAGTTTGTGAATCTTGTTTGGAAGACAAAATGACTAAATGATTTTTTAATGCAAAAGGTAGAAGAGCCCAAGAGTTGCTTGAATTAGTTCATTCGGATGTATGTGGTCCTATGTCAACCCAAGCAAAAGGAGGTTATAAGTACTTCATCACTTTTACTAATGATTACTCAAGATATGGTTATGTGTACCTAATCAGATGGAAGTTCGAAGCCTTTGAAAAGTACAAAGAGTTTAGGGCTGAAGTTGAGAATCAATTAGGTAAACGCATAAAGGCCATTCGATCTAATTGTGGTGGCGAATACCTTCTTAGGGATTTCAAGGATTACTTAACTCAAAATGATATTGTATCCCAATTGACTGCATCTGGAACTCCCTAATAGAATGGTGTAGCAGAAAGAAGGAATAGGACTCTTTTGGAAATGGTTAGATCCATGATGAGTTACTCAACTTTACCAATTTCTTTTTGGGGATATGCACTAAAAACTACTGTGCATATTTTGAATTTAGTTCCATCAAAATCTGTTCCCAACACATCTAAGGAATTGTGGAGTGGGTGTAAGCCTAGTATGAAATATCTCCACATTTGGGGATGTCCATCACATGTGTTGAAAAGGAAGTTTGATAAGTTGGAAGCTAAAACCGAAGTATGCATGTTTTTAGGGTATTCAAAGGAAACAAAGGGTTATTTATTCTATAATCATAAAGATACCAAAGTGTTTGTTAGCACATGTGCTAAATTTCTGGAGGATGATTATGTGAATAATTTTAATCCTAGAAATAAAGTTGTTTTTGCTGAAATGAATGAACTTGTAAATGAACAACTAATAGATGAAACTAGGGATGATATGACTGTATTAGATACATAACATGATATTACTCATGAGATGACTAGTACACAAGTGCCTCGTCATAGTGGGAGAATTGTTTGGCCTCCTATAAGATTTTTAGGTTTCGGAGAAACTTATGAAGCTATACTAGAAGAGGCTGAATTGGATCCCTACACTTACGAAGAGGTAATGAATGATATAGATGCACATCATTGGGTCAAAGCTATGAAATCTGAATTAGATTCTATGTATTCCAATCAAGTTTGGGATCTTGTAAAGGTGCCTAACGGCATTAAACCTGTTGGTTGCAAATGGGTTTACAAGAGGAAGAGAGGGATAGATGGAAATGTTGAAACCTTTAAAGCAAGGCTAGTGAGGATATATACAAAAAGAAGCTATTGATTATGAAGATACCTTTTCACCAGTAGCAATGCTTAAATCTATTAGAATTCTCTTATCCATTGCTGCCCATTATGATTATAAGATTTGGCAAATGGATGTCAAGACTGCATTTCTTAATGGCAATCTTGAAGAAGAAATCTATATGATGCAATCGGAAGGTTTCATAGCAAAGAACCAAGAGCATATGGTATGCAAGTTGAAAAGGTCCATTTATGGACTTAAGCAAGCATCTAGGTCATGGAACATCAGATTTGATCAAACAATCAAGTCATTTGGTTTTGAACAAAATCTTGATGAACCATGTGTGTACAAAAGACATTGAGATAAAGTAGTAATGTTCCTAGTGCTTTATACTGATGATATTCTACTCATTGGGAATGATGTAGGGGTAATTTCATCAGTAAAGGTTTGGTTGTCAAGCCAATTTGATATGAAAGTTGTTAAGGACATATTTCGTGTAATTGACTAATCTTTTGACACCTCCTGATCAATCGAGGTTATGGGAATTCAGATTTCCAAATCTGATTTTCGGCTCAAGCTTATGTATTTGTGTAGGGTTTCTTTTCTCACAACCCTAGACCTATAGAAGGCTTATTTTAGAGGTCGTCACAGAAGAGAATTCAAGGAGAACATATGAAAAAGGTGACCGATGCCTTATTCTCTCTGAAAGAAGCTACTGCGGCTTTGCGCCTTAGGGTTTTGTAACCAAGTGCTTTTTGATCTTCATTGTTGATGAAGTGAAGAACTTTGTAGCCAACATCTTCTTCTAGTTGGTGATTAAAGTCGCGTACTGGGATTCGTGCAATTGGTTAGTCACGTATTGGGATTCGTGCATCAAAGGGTGGCGTTCATATATTGAAGAGTTCAAAGGTTCTGAAGCGGTAGAAGGTTTCTGTTATGAGTTCATCGACGGGGATTATAGAGTCTAGGGACAAAGGTTTTGTATTAGATCTGAAACTTCTCTTTACTATAGTGGATTGCTTTTTGGGAAGGTTTCCCCCAGGTTTTTTACTGTGAAAGTAGTTGGTTTTATTGGTTTTCTTGGGTCATTATATCTTGTCTTATTTATTTTTCCGCTACATGATTTTGACATGATATTGATATTTGTTTGTTTTAACAAGCTTTATTGATAATAAACCTAATTAACAACTTGGGTTTAAAACTTGTTAATTCTATCAACCGGAGTCTAAATTTCCCAACAAAAGACTTGGGTGAGGCTAACTTTATTTTAGGGATCAAGCTTTGGCAAGATCGTAAGAATAAGATGTTATATAGATAAGGTTTTAGAATGATTTAGCATGCAAAACTCCAAGAAGGGATTATTTCCTTTTAGAGATGGAGTTCCTCTGTCTGATGACCAAAGGCCTAAGACTCAAGAGGAAGAAAATATGATGAGACAAGTTCCTTATACTTCTGCAGTAGGAAGTCTCATGTATGCCATGCTTTGTACTAGACCAGATATCTGTTATTCAGTTGGCATGGTCAGCCGATATCAATCAAATCCAGGACCAAAACATTGGCAAGCTATAAAGTATATTCTCAAGTATCTTCGGAGAACGAGAGATTATATGCTTGTTTATCGGTTTGAGGATTTGATTCCCATTGGCTATATAGATTCAGGCTTTTAATCAGATCTAGATTTCAAAAAATCCACTTCAGGATGTGTTTTCACCTTGGGAGGTGGAGCCATAACTTGGAGGAGTGTTAAGCAATCTTGTATTGTGGACTCCACCATGGAAGTTGAGTACGTTGCTGCTTGTGAAGCAGCAAAGGAAGCTGTTTGGCTTAAGAAATTCTTTTTTGATCTTGGTGTTATAAGAATGGAGGAAGTTCCCATCACATTGTTTTGCGACAATAGTGGAGCGGTTGCACAATCCAAAGATCCAAGGAATCATAAAAAAGGAAAACACATTGAGAGAAAATACCACATTATTCGAGACATTGTTGCTCGAGGAGATGTAGTGGTTGCAAAGATTGAAAGTGCAAATAATCTAGCAAATCCATTTACTAAAGCCTTGCCTCAAAGGACTTTCGAGTCATATTTGGAGGGAATGGGAGTTAGATTAGTGTACAATAGTCTTTAGGGCAAGTGGGAGATTGTTAGGATTAGTGCCCTTAAATCCTATTGTATGATGCTTGTATGATGCTATGTATGACATTATGTATGACTTAATGTTATGATTAATAAATTTGTTTTATTATTATCTAAAATAATGATAACATGAATATTTGGACATTATCATATAGTCCATGAGATGCATAGTATATGATTTATGTGATTTAGTTATAGAAGATATAAGTTACAAGTTCTTTGTAAACTCAGAATTTTAGTTCGTAGTCGGTGATGAAATTGGGCATTTCATCTGTGAAGACTATAACATATCAACTAATATGATTTTTCTTGATCATGGAAGTGGAGACTTCTAGTTGATGTGTTAATATGTTTTAAGAGTTAAGACATATTGAACTGGACCAGTCACGACCCAAATCCATGGAACATGAATTTAGATGCATGACTAACCTACTAAACTTATATAACTCCATAGATTGAATTAATCCAAAATAAATTAATCCTCCAAAGAAACAATACTCTTAAAAACCTCTTACAAAAATCTAAACTCCACAAATAGGAAATAATCTCCACTGTATAAAACATGAATTTAGAAAGTAAAGGTAACTAAAATTCAATAAGTCTTCAATTCATACTGAAGTTGCCCACAACTTCCATGCTCTACCTTGCACCTTACAAAACGACCCAATGATTCTATATTCCCAACTATACTTTAATCTGAAAAATAATAATTGATGGGGTGAGCTACACATCTAGTAAGTAATTATACAGAATCCACAACGGAATAAAGTCAAGCCAGGCATGAGTGTTTTGATTTTTCACAAACTCATTCAATGATATCAAAAATAATTATTCCAAAACATATAATGAATCACTTAATACAATTGTTATCACATCTTAAAATCATTAGAAAACACATACATAGAATTGATCAGAGTACAGTTTCACATATACACATCACATATTCTTGCAAATAATCCTGTGAGCGGATACCAACATCTAACCCCTACTGGTGAGAGATTAACACATATTCTCACATACAATCCTGTGAGCGGATTTACACATATATCCGATATATCTGATCAATTCTAAAATACTTATTTTGAGTCACATATAACAAGGCAAAATTTATACAAAATATAATAATTTTCTTAGTATTTACAATTTCCTTTCAAATACAGAGGCATATCAAAGATCACAATATCGAATAGAACATAAATCAAAAGATGCTTGACTTTCTTAGAGAGTGAATAAGAACTGAAGAGTTTATATAGATATTTTACAATTCTTGAGTAAGTCTGAAAGCTCAATTTTCTAAAAGAAAAGTTTCAAACACCATTTGGAGAATAGGAATATGACTTTGAAATCACCTGGTTTTACACAATTTAAAGAACAAGAACCTTTTTCGAAAACTTACTTTGAAACTCAATTATTTTTAGAAAATAGTTTAGTTTAGAAATCATCTTTTAAATGAGATTGGGACATTCAAAACGTCATTTAAAATTCAAAGTTTCTCTTTAAAACATTGTCTAAAAGTCGAAGTTTCTCTTTCAATGATATAAAAATAATGCTTTCCATAAACTTTTGAAAACCTTTGACTTCTAAGAACCTAAAGAATATAACTTGTGCATATTATGCATAATTACTTACAACACTTGAATCTCTCTGAAAGTCCAGCCGAAACAACCTCCAAAAAGCCTCAAAACACTCTTAAATAAGACCTATATTCAATCATAGAAATTACTTACTATCCACCACAAAATATAAAATTGATCGAATTATACAAACTAACTCACTAGGAAAATACTTTGCTGAACTAATAACACTTTTAACACTAAATTAAAGTTTCTCTACCCAAGAATATGTTTCCTTGAATTTATCAAATCTCTGAGGCAGCAGCTAATACTTTAGGATTTAAGTTAATCTACATAACCCCAAAACTGTTAAAGCCACCTAATATATATAACCACAATAGAAAACCTTACAGCCATCCTAATATATATAACCACAATTGAAAAGGTGAAAGCCTCATGACTGAAGATTTGATCCGTGACTTGTTCATGGATATACACGGTGGCCAATTCTAGAATTTAGTATATATATATATGTTAGGTTCTAAATGTTTAGAACAATTGGCAAATCGTGAACACAAACTTGTCTAGATATAGATCTTAGAGTCTATAGGTATTATTAGACAATGCTCAAGGTGATTCAAGTCAAGATTCAAGAACATACAAGCTGCAGGAAGAAGATTTCATAATCTGTCTGGTTCGATCGATCGAAAGACAGGCTTGATCGATCGAAAGTCGTATTTGCAGAATATTAATTAAACCCAAACATCAGTTCAAGCCCATTAAGGATTAGGGTTTCTAATCTACTTCTCCCAGTATATAAAGGAAACCCTAAGCACGTTTTTATAGGACTTTTCAGAGAGAAAAGAATGTGCCTCTTTTGTATTTAGGGTTTAGTTCCTAAAAAGCTCTTTTATGTCTTCTATCGGTGCTATTCATTGAAGAATCTCAAGATTCGGTATTGTTGAAGTTGCTGCCTTCTCTAGTCATCAAAGGTACTGATGATCTAAACCTTCAAGGGTGGTCTTGGAGTTACAAATAGGAGAGTTTGTGTTGCTAAACTTTTGAGTGGGATCTCAAAGTCACAAACAGGGGTGTTTGTGTTTTGCAAAGGCCAAAGAAAGAAGGAGTCCGTGGATTCGGAGCTTACACGTGGTCGTGTCAGTAAGTTCTACTGGTGGGTAGCAATAAGAAGTCGAGCGTGGGCACTTGTAAGTCTTATTGTATGAACTTCGATTCTTTCTAATGGATTTGCTTTTTACCTTGAGGATAGCTAGGTTAAATCCTCCCTAGGTTTTTTATCGATTTGGTTTTCCTGGGTTATCATATCGATGTGTTTTTATTTTCCGCTGCAATACATTGATATGATATATTTGTGTTAACTTAGATTTTTTAATTTGACTAAGTAATCACTTGGCTAATTACCTAGGTTAATCTGATTGTGGTTTTAAGGGGTCTAAAAACCAACAAGTGGTATTAGGGCGGGTAGCTCTTTTGTTTTAGATCTTTTGATCTCTGAACTGATCCTTGACCCCTGTTGTCATGGATAATTTGAAGTGTCTTTCTGATCATGTTTCTACTCATGCTTCTGTTGATTTTATTGATGCCTGTGAAACTCTTCGTAAGAAATTATTGAAATCTATGAAAATTGCTAAGAAATTCAAGGAAGATTTAAAATTGGCTAATCTTGAAAAAGAGGAATTGATTGTTAGATTAGATGAATCTAATAAAAAGAATGAATTTTTGAGAAATCAAATTTCCTCTCAAGATGAGAAGATGAAAAGCTTGGAACAAGAGTTAGTTGAATCTAAAGTTAAAATTGAAAATTTAACTAGTACCAAGCCTGCTGTTGATAACAGAAGTGTTTCTGTTTCTCTTAAGCCTAAAACTGAGAAAGTTTATATCCCTCCTTTTAAGAGGAATAATAAAGAAAATGCTTATTTTGCTAGGTTAGACAAAAGTAAAAGTTCTGATGTTGACGCTAAAGTTTTTAAACCTAAGTTTAAACCTACTGTTAGAGAGCGTAATAAATTTGTTTTTGTGCCTACCTGTCACCTTTGTGGTGTTGTTGGTCATATTAGACCAAATTGTTCTTTGTTGAGGCAAGAACCAAAGCCTGTGACCGGAAACCCCACTAGGAATACTGATGTTCCTAAATTTGTTCCTGTTTGTCACTTTTGTGGTGTCCATGGTCACATTCGTCCTAATTGTCATAAGTTAAAATTTAAGCATTCAATGTTTCAATTTAGGATATGTGATGATATTCCTCCTGCCATAAGTCCATATAAATTGTTTCATATTCTTTTGAAAAATTTGAGCTTGTTGGCTTGTGAAAGGAATTTGCAGGATTTCAGTCTTTCTTAGAAGATTGGTGTAATCCCTCAAAGACACTCTTCTTCACATGGATTTTCACCTACAAAGCCGAAGACTCGTGCTAGATGGGTGAGAAAAGATTCTCTAACGTGAGTGTTGCTGACTTGTCCCTGATTTAATTCTTTCAATTGTTTGTGGACATGTTTTGTTTTTGTTTTTGGTTGTTTTGTTTTTTTAAGTTTTTTTTTTAAATAAAAAAAATCCAAAAACATTGAAAAATTTTCAAAAAGACAAAAATATTTTATTTTGAATCTTGTTTTATTTTTCTTGAGGATTACATGAATTATGATATTTCTCTCTTGATTTAGAACATGCTTGACATTGTGGAGAAACTTGAATAGTATGTGTTATATAAGTGCTAAGCTATTTTTGATTTCATGTGAGTATGTACTAGTTTGTACATGTACTCAAGGGTTAATTAAGAAATTGATATTTCTTGTTTGTGTACCCTCTGTAGCTTAGTTAAGCACTATCATGCATTGCATTTGTATTGTTCATTTAGCATAATGTGTGCTTTTTGTTTTTGGTCATAATTTTTTTTACCAAAAAGATTTTTGTGTTTTGTAGTTCACATCTTGGATTTATAATCAAGGATTGGTCAATTTATTTTCACATAACATGTCATTTGTACCTTGTTTAGCTTTGATGAGCTTACTTTTTGAACTTTACTAGTTGAAACTTTGTAGTGCATGTTGTGTAGGAAAGATGTTTATTGTTTTTTATTACACTGTTTTAATCTTGAAGTCAAATGTTATTTGACTGTCGGACTTGATCCTTTTGAGAAAGGCATAAATAACCATCTCACCACTATTTACTAGCCAATCATGAACACCTTAGTGCATATCATAAGATTTTGTGCTCGAGAAAGTGTAGCATATGCACAAAAAGAATATAAGGTATAGCCTCGGTTATAAATGCTAAAATTGGTTTGTACACTATCCCAGCTATTTTAATAAGTTTCTGGACAATTAAAACTGGTGTATATATTATGAGGCAAAAATCAAGAAACTTACATGATTGCAAGCTTGTTTTCTAGGAGATGTGGGAGTTATATGATGTAATTCTTTTGGTGATAGTCTCTTTCAAATTCTATGTGATGAATTTTGTAGAAATTGTGATTAATTTCTATTTACATATCACCTCACATGTTTTTCAAGGTTTTGCTAGTTTTACACACTACACAAGTTATTCTTTGCTAAACTTGGTACATTATATTGTGTGTGATCTTGTTGTGGCCATCCAAGATTAAAGTTCCTTGATTTTGATGCAAAATGTGCTTAATGTTTGAGTTTTTGAGGTCAATTGGTTGAAAAACTTGTTTTTGGAAGATCTAGGTTGAATTCAAGTGTTTTTTTTTTAAAAAAAAAAACTTTTAATCTCATACTCATGCATTTCATTCATGAAATATTGTGCTTTGAGGAGTTTTTGCATACAATTGTTCTGTTTTTCAAAAAGTTGATTTTTCCATGCATCATTTATGTTTAGGATTCACATGCATTGCATTGTTTTTGTATCCATCTTGCAGTTTTGCAGTCATATCTCGCATTGTTTTCACACATAACATGCATACACTTTACTACATTGGAGTACTTGATCAAACAATTGATTGATTAATTTTTGAGCTATGTACTTTCTAGTATATGCCTTTTTTATGTGTGAACAATAGAAAATATTTTTCTTAAAAGATATGATGGATAATCAATGTGCAAATATTTTCTCTACTCATGCAACTGTTTATGGGTCACATAATGCCATGTTTGCATTTTTTTGAAAGAGAGAATATTTTTTCTTCATGTGTATCCTCAACTTAGTTTTTTTAAAACTTGGTTTGTGTCTTTTTTTTATCCCCACTCCCTTTATTTTTCCCCAAAACTTGTTTTGTTTTTCCGATTTTTAGAAGGGGAGAAATTTTTTAACCTTTGTGGTTCTTAGGGGGAGTTATTGTTCTTCATAGAGGGAGTTGTCTCTATTTTCTCTTACTCTGTTGTGTATGTTTTCTATCTACCTTCTGATTGGGTAATCTTTGTCAATACGTGACAAAAAGGGGGAGACATAGATGACCTGTTTGTTTTGTTTAAGGGGAGAATATAAAAACTTTTTGATGTATCCAACTTAGGGGGAGAGTTAGAATTTACTTTTGTTTTTTATATTCTGTTTCATATTATTGTTTATATGTCTTTCTTTCCACACATGCGGTGATGTGTTTGTTGAGTGTTTCAGGAAAGACAGGTGCATTCTGATCAAGACCTTCTACCTTTTCTTGCAACTTCTAGGTTAGGAGTCTTAGATTGGGATTTGTGATGTAATTGGGCATTTAATTGTATTGGTTTGTTCTCGTATTTAAGCATTTCATTTTGTATAAAAGTTTTGTCACGAATTGCCAAATGGGGAGTTTGTTAGGTTCTAAATGTTTAGAATAATTGGCAAATCGTGAACACAAACTTGTCTAAATATAGATCTTAGAGTCTATAGGTATTATTAGACAATGCTCAAGGTGATTCAAGTCAAGATTCAAGAACATACAAGCTGCAAGAAGAAGATTTCATAATCTGTCTGGTTCGATCGATCGAAAGACAGGCTCGATCGATCGAAAGTTGTATCTGTAGAATTTTAATTAAACCCAAACAGCAGTTCAAGCCCATTAAGGATTAGGGTTTCTAATCTACTTCTCCCAGTATATAAAGGAAACCCTAAACACGTTTTTATAAGACTTTTCAGAGAGAAAAGAGTGTGCCTCTTTTGTATTTAGGGTTTAGTTCCTAAAAAACTCTCTTATGTCTTCTACTGGTGCTATTTATTGAAGAATCTTAAGATCCAGTATTGTTGAAGTTGCTGCCTTCTCTAGTCATCAAAGGCGCTGATGATCTAAACCTTCAAAGGTGGTCTTAGAGTCATAAACAGGAGAGTTTGTGTTGCTAAACCTTTGAGTGGGATCTCAAAGTCACAAACGGGGGTGTTTGTGTTTTGCAAAGGCCAAAGAAAGAAGGAGTTCATGGATTCGGAGATTGCACGTGGTTGTGACAGTAAGTTCTACTGGTGGGTAGCAATAAGAAGTCAAGCGTGGGGGCTTGTAAGTCTTATTGTATGAACTTCGATTCTTTATAGTGGATTTGCTTTTTATCATATCGTTGTGCTTTTATTTTCCGCTGCAATACATTGATATGATATATTTGTGTTAACCTAGATTTGTTAATTTGACTAAGTAATCACTTGGCTAATTATCTAGGTTAATTTGATTGTGGTTTTAAGGGGTCTAAAAACTAACAATATATATATATAAACCAATGAAGTCGTAAAGCTATATAAATGAATTGAGTTTCGTAATCCGTGGCTTTGTTCTAAAATACTCACAGAGGCTACCTACGATTTAATATACATATAACCAAAAGGAGATGTAAAGCCATATACATAACCTTTCTCAATTCACGGCTTGTACTAGAATGCACATAGAGGGAAACTTGGGGTTTAATACATATTAGCCCTAACGAAAACGTGAAAGTCCTATACATATATTAAGATTGTAATCCATGATAAAATTCTAAACCTTTGATTCTTTGATTCTAACAATTGAAAAATCATACCTGAAATCCTTTGGTTGCCTCTTTAATTAACTCCAAGGAAAAATACACCTTCTAGCCTCTTTAGTGATGAAATCCTTCTTATCCCAAATCCTAATTATCTTTTCCTCCAACTTATATTTTAACACATCAGAGATGTGGGCTTGGTGGGGTAGTGGACTGGAGTTTAAAATCCACTTAAGCTTATCTCTTTAGTCTCCAAGAGGCTCATAAAACATCTTCCTCTCTTCTTTTATTTATTTATTTATTTTAATTGCCTCACTAAATTGTATGCACTAAAACTTTAATTTTCTCACCTATTTGTAGCACCACATAATTGTCTACTCCCATCTTATTGTGCACACACATATAGTACCTTAACTCTATATAAAAATTGACAAGGTACAATGATAATCATAAAATCAAAATTGGGGTATTACAGGACCGCTGTGAGATTTATTATTCTTCTAATGACTTCCAAATGAATAATAAATCTAACGACTTCTATTTACATAAACTCTTAATCCTAAAAGAATAATGGACTTGATCATGAAGTGTAGGTTGCTTTGATATATCAGGAGTGAGATTTGAAGTCACGATCAAAACCTCAGTATGTTGGGTAGCCATATTTGGTGTTGATGGAACATATATTCTCAAGATGGAATTCATAATCTCTTAACAGAGATATAAAATATTCCCTTAAGATAAGTTTAATGGGTTTGGTTATTTAGAGTGTTAGGCCTAATCACTTTAGTAAGGAGTTACTAAAGTATATATTTATGAAATTAGGTTTCATAAATATATGATGAATAACTTAAAGGATTAAACCGGGTACTTAAGGATTAAGATGTAGTAATCTTCAAAGTGGTAGTCTACATTTATGACTTTGTATTACTACGAATATTTTATGAAGGAGTTGCATGGATAATAAAGTCTTGGGATATAATTTTTTAATAAGGCCTAGAGTGCAATTATATTTATATAGTAGTATCAAATATAATTAATGATAACTTTGAACTTGTCAAGAGTTGACAGAAAAGCCCAAGACCCATTGAAGCTAGTTTCTTATTAGTCCCTTTTGGTCTCACTCCAAGCCACACACTAAAGCCTAATTGGAAAGGCCTAATAGGCTAGCCCAATTAGATAATCAATTAGTTATAAAGGGAGAGACATACAAAATTTTTTATGAGAGAAAAAATAGAGACATCATTGTGAAATGGTGTGTATGTGTGAGTGAAGCCACTCGATTATTCTCCCTTGAAAACTGATTGAGAGACCACACTTCCTGGGCGTAAAGTGGAATTGGAGTGAAGATTAAAAGTGTTCTCAAGTACTTCTAATCTTTTGTTTTGAATTTCACTACACCAAGGTAAGCTATCTTGTTCTTAAATTCTAAAATTTACATAGTGCATGTTATCAATCATGAGTGAAATAGATCCATGTTTGTTACTTCCACTGTGTGTTTTGTATGAGATACAAAACCAGATTTAACAACACTAGGAGCCGTTTCAAACCCCATTTCTTCAACTATAAAAAGCCTTATGTGGTACATTTTGAAAGCACACAGAAATCCCATGATAAAAACCTAAGATTCACTAGAAAATAGTGAATCAAAAGGGTGTTTTTTACAAAACACCCTTAAGTATTTTTTATTTGATTGGGACCTTTTCTAGCCCTAATCCTTTGACTGAGGGGAATGGTTAAAAATCAAGTCTAGGAGCTTTTGCTTTAAGGTCGGTGGCCACCAGTCCAGAACACTAGGAGAGTGAAAACGCCTCCAGTCACCTAAACCGTGCACCCGCACCACCACTGACTGTCCAACAACAATTGCAGTCCATGGCAGTAGTGATGGCGAAACTAACACAAAAAAATCAGGAGTTAACTAGAGAATTTAATGGACAATGTCAACAGCGACACGGTGAAGAACGAGGACAAATTTAGAGAATGGAGAGGCTAAAAACAATGCTGAAGGAGGAGATAAGTCTAGAGGTACCGTCACTCGTAGGGTACCAAACTTGGAGAGAGAGAGAGAGAGATGGATCAGATGAAAAGGGATATGGAAAAGATGAAGGATTCCATGAGAAGAGCAAATCACACATTCAAGATGACCATGCACCTCCAAGGTGTTCCAGTTGAAATCATGTGCAGAGCCTTTCCTACTATGTTGAAAGGCCCGACTAAAGTATGGTTTGATAAACTACCACTAAATACCATAACTTCGTTCCAAGAGCTAAGTAAGTTGTTTGTCAACAACTTTGTTGGAGGCCAAAGTTATAAGCATTCCTCGTTTAGTTTGCTGAACATAGAGCAAGGAGAAAACAAGAGTCTGTGTTCTTTCATTAGTCACTTTAACGAGGAAGTCCTGTTGGTAGATGAGATAGATGACAAGATTCTTTTAGCAGCCTTTTACAATGGAGTCCATTCAGATTTGTTCATCCATAAGCTATACGATAATGAGCCATAGACTATGACTGAGTTGATACATTCAGCCTAAAGCTTCATGAATACTGAAGAATGAATTGTCACTAAGAAAAAGAAGAAGGCTGATTGAGTGGAAAATGGTTATGTACACCATCCAAAGCAGGGTCCTTATCCAAAGAAGGCCAAAATAGGGGAGAAAGGGATCATGACGGCAAGAAAGCAGGGTCATCCTTAAGACGATACTCCAATTACACTCCCCTAAATACCTCGCTTGACCAAGTGCTGATGCAGATTAAAAATGACCCATCCTTAAAATGGTCCAAGAAGATGAAAGGAGATCCTTGAAGTAGAACAAAAGCAGTACTGTCACTTCCACCGAGACCATGGACATGATGCAGATGAGTGTTACAACTTGAAGCAGCAAATCAAAATTTTAATTAAGCAAGGAATGTTGAAAAATTTCCTTGGATGGGACCTGAAAGACGAAAGGCAGCCTATGAAAGGCAAAGCAGAAGAACTAGTGCATCAACTGCTTGGAGAAATAAGGGTCATTGTAGGGGGCATATCAATTGGAAGCTCGTTAAAAGCCAAGAAGGCCTACTTACAGGTTGTCCAGAATGTCCAACTAACTAGACGACTAGCAAGGGTGATCAGAGAAGACGAGCCTACAATCATTTTCATGGATGAGGATCCCAGACAACTACATCATCCTTATGATACGATTGTCATCACTTTGGCAATTGCAAATTATACAACTAGAAGGGTGTTAATAGAAAATAGGAGTTCAGTAGACATCCTCTACTATCCAGACTTCTAGCAAATGAAAATCAACAAAGAGTTACTTCATCCAGTGAGTGTGCCTTTGATTGGGTTTGAAGGAATGAAGGTTTTACTAGTTGGCACCATCTCCTTGCTAGTCGTGGTTGGTTCTTGTCCATAACAAATCAATAAGGAAGCGAAGTTCCTTGTTGTGGATTGTTCATCCTCGTATAATGCCATCATAGGATGACCAACTTTGAATTGTTGGAAGGTTGCAACATCTACCTATCACTTGTCTATCAAATTCCCAATAGAGTATGGCATTGGAGTAGTACAAGGAGACCAACTAGCTGCTAGAAAGTGTTGCTTAGCGATGTTAGCAATGGATGAACAAATGTAGATGATAAGCATTGAAGAAAGAAGAATAGTAGCTAAACCAATTGAAGTACTAGAAGACGTACCATTGGATGAACCTGTTAGGGACATATTTTATGTAATTGGCTAATCCTTTGACAAAATGCACTTTATTTGTAATTGGGTAGATCTAGGATAGGTTTAAGACTTCAAGAAACATGTTGTTCAAGCCAAGTGTTAAAGCCATGAAGATTTGACCAAGAAACAAGCGAAGAAGAGCTATTCATTAAAACTCAACAGAAGTCTCGATAGAATCCTTTCTATTGAGATTTAATGTTGAAGCTCGACAGAAGTTGTATCTATTGAAAATTAGGAAATTAGACTTTTCAGATCTGATTACATGCATGTTCCTATGTATTTGTGTAGGGTTTCTTTTCTTACAACCCTAGACATATATAAGGATTATTTTAAGGGCCATCATAAGGTGATGCAAAAATAATACATGCAAAAAGTACCCTAGTTCATCATTCCCTTTGAATAAGCTATTGCGTCTTTACGCCAAGGGTTTTGTAATCAAGGAGCTTCCTGGTTTTTATTGTTGATTAAGTGAAGAACTTTGTAGCCAACATCTTCTTCAAGTTAGTGAGTTAGTCACGAACTAAGATCCGTGCATCATTGGTTAGTCATGTACTGGGATTTGTGCATTGAATGGAAAGATTGCTGCTATAATACAAGTCCAACTGGTTATTGTGGTAAGGGTTAAACTGTAGGTTGGTATTTTAGGATAGGCCAAAGGGTTTGGTAAGATTCCTTATACTTGTAACCACTTATAATTGATAATAGTGGATTCTTGGGAGTGATGACCTTAAATTCACCCCGTGGGGTTTTGCCTCGATGGTTTTCCCTATTTGTAAACAAATCACTTATGTCAAATTTATTTTCCGCAGCATTTAGTCTAGTTGGTGATTTGTTTGTGCTACCATGCCATTGCATGTAATTGAACCTAATTAATTAACTTGGGTAATTAATTAATTTACAAAGGGTCAATTCATTTTAACCCAACAGAATCCAACCTAGAGAAGTTTACCAAGATTGGGACAAGCTTGGAAGAGAAGACAAAGAAAGACCTCGTCCAACTCCTCAAGAAGTAACTCCTCAAGAAGTGCACATATGTTTTTGCTTTGAGCCATGAAGACATGCTTGGGATTGACCCAAGTGTAATTAATCATCATCTAAATGTATCCCCATCTCACAAGCCCATCTGTCAGAAAATGAGAGTATTCACCCTAGAATGAGACAATGCCATCAAAGAAGAAGTTGAGAATAATAGGCCAAGAATGTATTGACCCCTTGTGATGAATTAACCAATTAATTAGCCAAGTTGATTAATTAATCAGATTAATGTACAATAAGCGTGGCAGCATAAGCAAATCACCAACTAAAATAAAATGCAGCGAAAAATAAAGTTGACATGGTGATTTGTTTACGAATGGGAAAAACCTCCAAGGGAAAAACCCTACCGGGTGATTTTAAAGTCATTACTCCCGAGAATTCACTATTATCACAACAAGCGGTTATAAGTAAAGGAATCCTAGTACCTTATACCAACCTACAGTTGAACCCTTAACCCAATACCCAATTGGACTTGTTCTGTAGTGACAATCTTTCCTTTTTAATGCATTGATCCCAGTATGTGACTAACCAATAAATGCACAAATCCTAGTATGCGACTTAATCACCTACTTGAGAAGGTTGTTAGCTGCAAAGTTCTTTAGTTCATCACACGATGAAGATCACAAAGCTCCTTGGTCACAAAACCCAATGGCGTACAAATGCAGTAACTTCTTCAAGAGAAAGATGAATTAGGGCAAATTCTGTCTTCGGTCACAATTTGCATGAACAAAACTTTGCTTCACACTCGCGCAACCTTTTATGGCCCTTAAAATAATCCTTATATATGTTTAGGGTTGTGAGAAAAGAAAGCCTAAATATCTGCACACAGATTCACTTGTTGAATACAATAAAATCTATCCTAACACAAACTCTTGAAAAACTTTGCAAAAAGAGAGTTCATGGCAAGGAAGACTTTGACAACCTGTATTTTTGAAACATTTTAAACAAAACTCATCACGGCATCTTAGTGTGAAAAAGAAATAAAAGATTGCATACAAGTAATAAGAAGCATGTGCATAAAGAGAGAAAAGAAACAACACATGAAGAGATAGGTGAATGAACATACATCAACATATATATATATATATATATATCTCAAAGGATAAGTAAATATGATTACAATGTATGTCAAATGGTAACAAGACCAGTATACATGAGGTAAAACTAAAAGAAAGAAAAGCAAATACATAATATCCTCACTACATCCTTTATAAAATATAAACACTCCCTCTATCAAAAATGTCCTATGCTAACTCTCCCCCTAACTACATGACTACTATCATCCCAAAACTAGTCCCCCTTTTCATCAAGAACAACAAAGGGTAAGTAACTCAAGCAATCATCTCATCGTTACTGAAAGAGCTAGCATCCTCATCCTCATCACCATTATCATCAGAGTCACCATTGTCATCCTTGTCCTCAGAAGCCTATGGAGAAAGAGAGGGAGACTCTACGAAGCCACCAAGGTGAGCTTGTCGCCGTGCAATACGACCGACATAAGTGGTCATCTGAAATAACTCATCACTAAAAGTGTTAAGGCGAGCATCCATGCACTGAAGCTATGCCATGATCGCATCAAGAGTCAAACCACCCATAGAGGAAGAAGGAGCGGATGTGGATGGAGTTGAAGAAGCTAGAGGAGCTGCCATTTTGATCTATGTTTGCCTCGGGCGAAGTTAGGCATTACTTTGTCTAACGGTAGCAGCGTTAATGGCACCCATGATGAAGAAGTGATCAAACCCAGGATAGGGGATGGAAAAATGGTGAATGATCCGCATGATAGCTGAAGGATAAATGAACTTATCACGGGTCACCATATCCCTATAGACATCTATAAGAGATAGGATGAAATGAGAAGGGAAGTCGATAGAAATGTCCTTTAAGAGGGACAACAAAAATCGAGCACGAGGCTCCGTGATAGAGTTATAGTGAGATAATGGATGGAGAATGAATGTCATCACCATGTTAAGAAATCTCGGATCTTTAGCATAGATCGAGCAATGGGTGTTCTAACAATCACCCCAAGAAGAAGGAGTCTCACAGAATAGAGACATGAGTTCGTCTATGGACACAGTCCTAAGACGTTCACAGCCAGGATAGTTAGGATGCGTTACCCTTGGTACCTGTAGCACCTCGGATATAAGATCCGGATTAATTACAATGCGCGTACCCTGAACGTCAATGAAGAAATGAGGTACAGAATAGTCAAATCCGTGCATATTGGAGTAAAACTCCTATATGATCACGGAAGGGCACGTGATCGGGACGCCACATAGTGACTCCCAACCCCTACTGTAGATGACAGTGGGAAGGTCAATATCGAAAAAATCTGATAGGATGACTTGGCATTCCGAATGAATGCCTCATTGAGAAAGGTTCATTGAAAAGTCCTTTTGGGCTTTATAATCACAGAACTCGACATGAGATGGAGTAGAATTAGAAGAAGATGCCCAGGAATGTAGAGGGTTCCAAGATAGAGTAGATTTTTGTTTAGGTGCCATAGAGCAGCTAACGAAAGGAAGAGAAAGAGAGAGAGAAACACGCAGAAAAGCACCAACATAGATCAATATCAAAATGATAAAAAAAAATATTGGTACATATGCATGAAAAATGCATGAACATGTGACATGCAAAAAAAAAAAGCATCATAGGCTCAGCCCAATCCAAACCTACCAGCACACAAGCTTGTAACAAAGTAAACACACAACTAAAAATGCATGAATCATTGTTAAAATGCAAATGTGATGCAATGCATGATGATTTGAACACATTTTTGTGAAAAACTCATTTATTTTGAAAACCCCAAAAATTTTCAGAAACCCTAAAAGTTAGGTCAGAAAACATGAAATGCATGATAGAATGAGAGAAAAAGATTATACTAGATGAAAGAAGATAATCTTTAGGCCGAAAAACTTTTGGGTGTAAGGTTTAGAGGGAGAGAAATGAGTTTGGGTAGGTGAGGAGACAGGTTCTGTCGAGAGAGATCAGGGAGAAATGAGAGAAATGTAGTGCTGACCCTATATATAAAAGTCCTAGTTTCTCAATGGATTGAGAGGTGTCAAGAGCAATCCAGAATTAGAAAATGCTAGAAGGATTTATCGAGAAGCTATCGAGGACCTGTTGAGAGGTGTCCACGGCAAAATGACCTTGATGGATCGAGAAGTTATTGAGCATACAGAAAGTTTCTCGATGAATCGAGCATCTATCGAGAATCTGTCGAGCAAAAATCTCAAAACCCTCGATGGGTCGAAAATGCAATAACATCTATTGAGAAAAGAAGCTCAAGAGGCTTGATAGATAGCCTAGCTGTCAAGAGGTATTGAGAAGCTGTCGAGATTACTTAAAAACAGTTTTTCAAGAAAGAGAAAAACACAGACATGAATGCAATTATACATTTTTAGACCCCTTAAAACACAATTGGATTAACCTAGTTAATTAGCCAAGTTATTACTTAGTCCAAATTCCAGATCTAGGTTATCATAATCAAACAATCATATCATGCATAACAGCGGAAATATAAATAACACAATGATATGATGACCTAGGAAACCAAACCGGTAAAAACCTGAGGAGGATTTAACCTAGCTATCCTCAACATAAACTTGAATCCACTATGAAAGAATCGAAGTTTTACAAGAGCGACTTAGGTCACTAACATCCTATTGCTACCCACCAGTAGAAACTTACTGACACGACCACGTACAAGCTCCGAGATCACGGACTCCTTCTTTCTTGGATTCTCCAGCAAGTACAAGCACACCTGCTTGTGTTTCTTTAAGCTTTTTAGTGCAGAAACTGAATGATCATCAAGCTCTCAATGAAATCTCCTTCTTGATAATCCTAAGCATGTGTGAAGGCAGCCACTTCTAGATCTCACAAGAGATTCACACACACAGCAAAATAAAGTAACCTTAAAAACGTGGCTAGGGTTTACCTTTTATACTTAGGGTAAAACATAAAACCCTACACGCTTTAATAGGCTAAGGCTGAGTTGGAAAAATTTGCAGAAAAAACATTTTGCTCGAGATTCGATCAATCGAGTCTAAGCTTCGATCGATCGAGCCAGGCCGAAAGTCACTAATACTTCTGCAGCCACTCAATTCCAACTATACATACAATGCACACACTTTGAGCAAGTCTAAACAAGACTAACATCTATTTTGATCATGGTTTACCAACATTACACATTAGAGTTCTAAATACATTAGTTCCAAGTCTTTAGAACCTAACAGCAATCAAACATGCTACTCAACCAAATATCCAAACAACATTTTAAGCTCTCAAAAACATCTCTCAACAAGAAAAATGTTAAGCATTTAGATCCTAAACACACACACGTTAAACAAGTCTAACCAATTTTATATTTCAAAAACAGGTTAAGACAGTTTAGTAAGCATACATTAACACATGTATTCCTTGTGATGGCCAAATCATATTGTACCTGCACATGTATCAAGAGTAGTAAAGAATATTGCGTGATGTGTGTGAAAAACATCGCAAGATTGCACAAGTGTCTTATGTTATGACGATTCGAGATATGAGAAAATCACTTTAACTCACACACAATCATAACTGTTTGATGGGGACTATCACCTTCGTGGTACATCCTATAACTCACACATCTCCTAGAAGACACACTTGCAATCATATATAAAGCATTTTGATTCTTTTTGCTTTTATTTTTCTTTGCATATTGTTTTTTAAGCAAACCATGCATGGACATATAAGAGAGAGAAAAGACATACCCAATTATGTTAAGCTTTTGACATTGCGCTTTTACTATGCCGAAGCATACATATGTCATTTCATGATTAGTGGACAACAGTGGTAAGATGGTTATTTATAACTTTCTCTTAGTGATAGGACAAGAATGTATTGACTAATTGTAATAGATTAACCAATTAATTGGCCAAGTTGATTAATTAATCAGATTAATATACAATATGCATGGCAGCAAAAACAAATAACCAATTAAACTAAATATGCAGCGGAAAATAAATTGACACGATGATTTGTTTACGAATGTAGAAAACCTACACGGCAAAAACCCCATCGGGTGATTTTAAGATCACCACTCTTGAGATTCCACTATTATCAAAACAAGTGGTTACAAGTAAAGGAATCCTAGTACCTTATACCAACCTACAGTTGAACCCTTACCCCAATACCCAATTGGACTTGTTCTGTAGTGACAATCTTTCCTTTTCAATGCACGGTTCCTAGTATGTGACTAACCAATTAATGCGTGGATTCCATTACGCGACTTAATCACCAACTTGAGAAAGATGTTAGCTGCAAAGTTCTTTAGTTCATCACACGATGAAGATCAAGAAGCTCCTTGGTCATAAAACCCTATGGTCTACAAACACAGCAGCTTCTTCAAGAGAAAGATGAACTAGGGAAAATTTTGTCTCCGGTCACAATTTGCATAAAGAAAACTTTGCTTCACACTTGTGGAACTGTGTAACCTTTGACGGCCCTCAAAATAATCCTTATATATGTTTAGGATTATGAGAAATGTTAGGACATATGTGATTCATTTGTTAGGAACATATGTCACTATTTTATGTAATTGGCTTATCCTTTTACAAAACACACTTTACTTGTATTTAGGTAGATTTAGGATGTGTTTAAATACTTCAAGAAACCATGTTTCAAGATCAAGTGTTGAAGCTTTCAAGTTTGTCCAAGAAAACAAGCTGAAAGTGTAGAGTTACTAAAACTCGACAACTAGTATGTGTCGAGGTTGAAGAAGCTATTTCAGCCCTGTGGCTCGACAGCTAGCTCAACAAATGATCGACAACTTCTATCTGTCAAGATTTACAAAAACAGAATTTCTGATCTGTTTTTCTTGGGATCCATGAATGTGTCTTTGGGCCTTCTTTTCTCCTAACCACATATAAAAGGATTGTTTTAAGGGCCGTCAAACAGTTCACAAGTTGCACAATCATTGAGCAAACTCTGTTCAAGCAAATTGTGACCGGAGACAAAGTTCTTGTCCTAGTTCATCTCTTTCTCTGGAAGAAGTTGCTGTGTATGTGCACCACAAGGTTTTGAAACCAATCATCTTCTTGATTTTCATCGTGTGGATGAACTGAAGAACTTTGCAGCCAACAACCTTCTCTAGTTGGTCATTGAAGTCGCGTACTGGGATCCGCACAATTGGTTAGTCACGTACTTGGGAGCCATGCATCGAAATGAGGAACTGTCACTACAGAATAAGTCCAATTGGGTATTAGGGTAAGGGTTCAACTGTAGGTTGGTAAGGTACTTGGGATTCCTTTACTTGTAACCACTTGTTGTGATAATAGTGGAGTTTCGGGAGTGGTGACCTGAAAATCACCAGGTGGTGTTTTTGCCGTTAGGTTTTCTCCATTCGTAAACAAATCATCGTGTTATTTATTTTCTACTACATAATTAGTTTATTGGTGATTTTTTTGTGCTACCAGGCATTTGCATGTTAATCAACTTAATTAATTAACTTGGTTAAATTAATTGGTTAATTCATCACAAGGGGTCAATATGATTTTGGCCTATCAAGTGGTATCAGAGTAGGCATACTCTGATTAGGGTTTAATCTTTGCTGTGTTGATCCATTGACCCCTGTTTATCATGGATAGAGGACAATCATTAATCATTCCTCCTTTATTTGATGGCACTAACTATGCATACTAGAAAGTATGCATGGGAGCGTTCTTACAGTCTTTAGATAAGAAAGTGTGGCAAACTGTTGAGATAGGCTGGACCAAGCCAAAGGAAGCGCTAGCAAACTAGGATGATGCCAAGATCAAGGTAGCAAATTTCAACAGCAGAGCGTTGAATGCCTTATTCAGTGCAGTCACCAATGAGGAGTTCAAGAAGATATCCTCCGTTGAAATTGCTAAGGAAGCATGGACCATCCTTCAGACAACCTATGAGAGAACCAAGGCTGTCAAGGATTCAAAGCTACAGAGGCTCACTACAAGCTTTAAAGAGATTAAGATGGAGGAGGATGAGTCGTTTGATGAGTTCTATGCCATGCTGAAGGACATAGTGAACTCTGCTTTCAATCTTGGGAAAACCATTCTTGAACCCAAGATTATGAGAAAAGTGCTCAGATCTCTACCCGAGAGATTCCATGCCAAGATCACCGCAATTGAGGAATCAAAGGATATTGACAAGATTCCTTTGACATAGCTAGTTGGTAATCTGCAGACCTACTAGCTAGGGTTATCAAGGATTGGCAAGACGGGTAAAGGCAAGAGCAGTGAGACAGATGAGTCTTTAGATGATGAAGATTCTAAGATGAAGTCCTACATCACCAGGCAGTTCAAGAAGTTTATGAAGAATGCCAATGGAAAGGGCTTCGATAAGGACCGTAGGCAATCTAGTTCTTCTCAGTTCAAGAGCCAAAGCCAAAGGGAAGAAGGATGTAAGGGATGGCGGTCAATACACTGTTCCAGCAGGGCCTAAGTGCTTTGGGTGTCAAGGCTTCGGTCACATGAAACACGAGTGTCCTACATATCTCAAGAGCATTGGGAAGAGCAAGACGCTTGCTGCTACCTTAAGCGACATCGAGCCTGAGGATGATTTCGACAATGAGGATGACGGAATCTTGAATGCCTTCACTGCCACTGTTAATCCTACTGATGGGATTATTGAAGATATGGTTAAAGGAAAGGAATTGATGGAGTCCAAGTTTGAGAAGATGGATGATCAGGATGACATCCATACAGCTTATGAGAAATTGCACAAGCTATCTGAAAAGTATGAGAAACTGTATAGGCTAACCACCAAAAAGCTCAGTGAAGTGGAACTTGATCGTGAAAAGCTTTCCACAAAGTTTGATGAGGCTAATTAGACTATTAAAGCACTGAGGTTTGAGAACAATTTCTTGGCTAAGAAGACCAAAAAGCTTGAAGTGGAGTTGTTTCAAGTCAGAGCTCAATTGGAGAGGACTTCAAGTGCAAAGCTTGATGAGATGCTTAGTCTTCAGAAATCTGCTTCTGATCGAACAGGTTTACGGTATGGTTTCTCTTCCTCTAATACTGCTTCTACTAGTACTATTGTTTTTGTTCCTCCTAGCAATAATGTAGAAATTAAGAACAATGATGTTAAAACTGATTTAGCTAGTAAGAACTTAGACAAAGGTAAATCTATCTTAGGAGCACACCCTAAGCAAGATAAGAAGGAAGCTAAGAACCTTAGGGCTAAGAAGTCTAACTCTTAAAAGCCTAAACAAAAGAAGCAGCATCTCTGTCATCATTGTGGAGTTGCCGGTCATACTCGACCAAATTGCTATAAGTGGCTTGCCACTCAACAGAGCAATGGCATGATAGCATTTGGTAGCCAAAATCAGCTTCAATCCTCTCTTGCTCCCCTTGGAGATCTTCTCAAAGCCCTCATGTTTCTTTCGAACTTGAACGGTTTTAATTCTACCCCCTCACTGTCGGTTCAAGGGTTTAATCAAAGGAAAGGTTCTTCTAGGGTGTGGAAGGAAAAGGGCTCTAAGTGATTCTATCACTTTTCTCTTTCTCTCTTCTTGTTTTCTTTGTGTGTGCATTACTTGTGTGTTTTGCTTTCAAGTTTTAAGTCAGTCTAGTTTTTATGCTTTGCTTTGTTTAACATGTTTTTGTGTGGTTATTTTTCTGTTTTGTTTTGTTATGTTTTTCATATAAAAAAAAAATTGAAAAATCAGAAAAATATAAAAACAGTGTGTGTTTTGTGTACATTGGTACTTGTGTACCTTGGATTGCCATTGAAACAAAGTTTTCTAAATTTTGTATCTCTTGTAGCTTAGATGAGCATCTCTATGCACAACTAAGCAAGTGAGCTTTATGGCTCATGTTTGTGATGAGTAAGATTAAGTGATCTCTTGTACTTAATACTCGTATCACTCTTTTTGACAGGAATGACTAAAAATCCTAAGAAAAAGGCATAAATAACCATCTCACCACTGTTACCCACCAATCATAATATGACACATGCTTCGGCATAGCAAAAGTGTAGTGTTAAGGACATTTGTGTGCTTCGACATAGCAAAATTGGAATGTCAAATGCTTACCATCATTGGGTATTTCTTTTCTCTCTCTTATATGCCCATGCATGATTTTCTTAAAAGAAAAATATGCAAAGAAAATAAAAAGCAAAAAGATAAAAAAAAAATGCTTTAAATATGATTGCAAGCATGTATTCTAGGAGATGTAGGAGTTATAAGATGTACCTCGAAGGTGATAGTCCCTATCAAACAGTTATGATTGTGTGTGAGTTAAAGTGATTTTCTCATATCTCAAATCGTCATAACTTGTATACACTTATGCAATCTTGCGATGTTTTTCACACACAATACGCAATATTCTTTGCTACTCTTGATACATGTGCATGTAGAATGTGATTTGGCCATCACAATGTTTTACATGTGTTAATATATGCTCACTAAACTGTCTTGACTTGTTTTTTGAAATATAAAAGTTGGTTAGACTTGTTTAGTGAGTGTGTGTGTTTTTGGGATCCACATGCTTATAATTGCTATTGAGAGATGATTTCGAGAGGTTTATATGGTGATCATTGGTTGTGTTGCATGTTTGATTGCATTCATATTTATGTTTTTCTCTTCTCAAAAAACTGTTTTTAAAAGCTTGCTCGACACCTCCTCAACACCTGGCAATCTGTCGAGCTTCTAAGATTTTTTTCTTATCGCAATCTTGACACCTCCTCGACACCTAGTGGATCGATCGAGAAAGTTCCTGTCTCCTCGGTAGCTTCTCGATAGCTAGGTCGATCGATCGAGCTTCTGTTCTTGATATGGTGGTTTGTTCCTCAACACATGCTCGACACCTACATCTGTCGACGGCCTTTTTCTCGACACCTACCTCAACAGATTGCTTGATACCTCTCGACACCTTCATTTGTTGAGATTTACTGATGGCCTATATATTCTTGTCGTGCAATTCACAGCTCATTTCTGTCGATCTCTCTCTCGATACCTCTGTCTCTTCATCTCCTAAACCTTTCTCACTCACTCCAATCTTCTTCCTCAAGGTTTCTTCAAGCTTTTTCAAGTTTTTCTTCACTTGGTAAGCTTCTAATCTCTCATATTTATGCATTTCATGTTTTGAAACCTAGGATTTGGGTTTTTTGAGAAAAAATTTGGGGTTTTTCAAAATTGTTGAGTTTTTGTTGTAATTTTAGGAAGGGTTTTAAAGATTTGATCTTAAAATCTCATGCATTGCATCACATTAGTATAATAACAGTATTATCATACATTTTAGATGTGTGCTGGTAGGATTGGATTGGGCTAAGCCCATGATGCAATTTCTTTTGCATGTCACATGTTCATGCATTTCGCATGCATACGTTCTCTACTTTTCAATATACTTGTTATATTTGAACTGTTTTGGAGCTTTTTTGATTGTTTCTTTCTTCCCCCTTTCTATTCTGTTTACGCTAGTTGTGTCTATGGCACCTAAGCATAAGTCCATTCCGGCCCGGAACTCTCTTCGTTCCGGTGCCTCTTCGTCTTCTGATTTTGCTCCTCTCTCTTTTTGGTTCCGTGATGATGATGCCCACAAGGCATTCTTGGAGAACTTTTCTAGATGCAGCATTCATTCTGAATGCCAAGTCATTTTAGCAGACTTCATTGACACTGACCTTCCCATTATCATTCACAGTCGGGGATGGGAGTCACTGTGTGACGTCCCAGTCACATGTCCTCTCGTGCTTATCTAGGAGTTTTACTCCAACATGCACGAGATTGATCGTTCAGGACCTCTTTTCTTTACTTGTGTTCGAGGTATGCGCATTCTTGTCACATCGCAGCTTGTTGCGGATGTGCTTAGGGTTCCTAGGGTAGAGTTTCCTGACTATCCTAATTGTGAGCGTATGCGGACTGTGTCCAAGGATGAGCTCAAATCAGCTTTTTGTGAGCATCCTTCCGAGTGGGGTGAGTGCCAGTTCACTTACTATTCAGCCTTTGCAAAAGGTCTGCGATTTTTGAACATAGTTATGACCTTTGTACTCCATCCCTTCTCTCATTATAACTCTATCACCGAGCCTCGTGCCTGATTTCTGTTGTCCATTCTTGAGCATCTTACAATTGATTTCCCTTTTCATTTTATTCTTTCCATTATAGATGTTCATCTAGATTCGGTGTCTCGTGATAAGTTCATCTTTACTTCTGCTATCGTAAGGATCTTACGCCATTTTTCCGTCCCTCTTCCATTGTCCGACCCTTTCACCTTCATGTGTGCCATAGATTAACCGTTAAACGTAGCGAGGCTCAGTTTAGGTCGTGATAGACGAATTCAACACCTTCCACCCGTTCGACTCCATCTTGATCTACTCGATCCACATCCGCTCCCACCTCTTCTACGAGCGATGTGTCACTAGGAGACATTATAAGGTAGCTTTAGCGCATGGATGCCCGTCTAGATACACTCTTTACAAAGATGTATTAGGTGAACGTTTGTGTTAGCCGTATTGCTCGATGGCAAGTGGCCATAAGCGGATTTGCTCCCAAGGCTACTCCTTCACCACCTTCTGTAGATTCTAATTTTGATGATGATGATGGTGATGACGATGATGCTTCTAAGGATGATGATGATGGAGATGCTAGCTCTACCGATGAGATGCCTACTTGACACTTTTACCCTTTGTCACTCGTGACAAAAAGGGGGAGTAGTTTTGATATGAGAGCAGTCATACTTAGGGGGAGAGTTAGCGTAGGACATTTTGAGAGGAGTTGAGATTTAAAATGTGTGTTTTAGCTGTCAAAGGGCTATCTAGGATCTATCGAGAGGTGTCCACAATGAAGGAATCTCAATGGATCGAAATAGCTATTGAGGAGCTATTGAACAACCAGAAGGTTTCTCAATAAGAAAAAAAATGTTAAGCACATAAATCCAAACACACACACACACACACACACTAAACATGTCTAACCAATTTTATATTTCAAAAATAAGTTGAGACAGTTTAGTGAGTATACATTTACACAAATATTCCTTGTGATGGACAAATCACATTGTACCTACACATGTATCAAAAGTAGCAAAGAATATTGCGTATTGTGTGTGAAAAATATCGCAAGATTGCATAAGAGGCTACATGTTATGACGATTTGAGACATGAGAAAAAACACTTTAACTCACACACAATCATAATTGTTTGATGGGGACTATCACCTTCAAGATACATCCTATAACTCCCACATCTCCTATAATACACGCTTGCAATCATATATAAAACATTTTGATCTTTTTGCTTTTAATTTTCTTTGCATATTTTTCTTTTATCCAAACCATACATGGGCATATAAGAAGGAGAAAAGAAATACCCAATGATGTTAAGCATTTGACATTCCACTTTTACTATGCCGAAGCATACAAATGTCATTTCATGATTGGCATGCAACAGTGGTGAAATGGTTATTTATGCCTTTCTTTTAGGATTTTCTAGTCCTTCCCGTCAAAAAGAGTGATACAAGTGTTAAGTACAAGAGATTACTTAATCTTACGCATCACAAACACGAGCTACAAAGTTCACTTGCTTAGATTTGCATAAAGATGCTCCTCTAAGTTACAAAAGATACAAAATTTAGAAAACTTTGTTTCAATGGCCATCCAAGGTACACAAGTACCAATGTACACAAACACACACTGTTTTTGTATTTTTTGATTTTTCATTTTTTTTTATATGAAAAACAAAATAAAACAAAACAAAAAAGTAACCAAACAAAAACATGTTAAACAAAGCAATGCATAAAACTAGACTGATTCAAGACTAGAAAGCAAAACACACAAGTAATGCAAAATCAAAAACAAGAAGAGGGAGAGAGAAAAAGTGACAGAATCACTTGGAGCCTTTTTCCTTCCATACCTTGGAAGAACCTTTTCGTTTGGCAAACCTTTGATCTAGCGGTGAGGGGGAAGAATTTAAACCATTCAAGTTTGAAAGGAATATGAGGGCTTTGAGAAGATCTCCAAGAGGAGCAAAGGAGGAAGGAAACTAATTCTGGTCTCTTGACGTGATAATGTTGTTGCTCTTTTGAGTGGCTAGCTACTTGTAGCAATTAAATCGAGTATGTCCAGCTGCGCCACAGTAATGATAGAAATGCTGCTTTTTCTGTTTGGGCTTTTGAGTATTTCCCTTCTTAGCTCTAGGGTTCTTAACCTCTTTCTTATCAAGTTTAAGGGGTACTCCTAAGATAGATTTACCCTTGTTTATGTTCTCTCTAGCTAATTCATTCTTAACTGTATTGTTCTCAGTTTCAACATTATTAGCAGGAGAAACAAAAACAATAGTACTAGTAGAAGCAATACTAGGAGAAGAGAAATCATACCCTAAACTGGTTCGATCGGAAGTAGATTTCTGAAGACTGAGCATCTCATCGAGCTTAGCACTTGAAGTCCTTTCCAATTGAGCTATGACTTGGAATAGTTCTGCCTCAAGCTTCTTGGTCTTCTCAGCCAAGAAATTATTCTTAAATCTCAGTTCTCTAATATTCTGATTGGCTTCATCAAACTTTGTAGAGATTTCTTCTCATTCAAGCTCCACATCACTAAGCTTCTTGGTGGCCAACCTATATAACTTCTCATGCTTTTTTGAGACCTTGTACAACTTTGCATAGGCTGTGTGGGTGTCATCTTGCTCATCCATCTTTTCAAACTTATACTCCACTAATTCCTCCTCTTCATCCACATCTTCAACAATCCCTTTAGTAGGAATTATGGTGGCAGTAAAGGCATTTAAGATTTCATCATCCTCATTATCAGAATCATCCTCAACCTCAGCGTCACTTAATGTAGTAGTAAGTGCCTTGCTCTTCCTAATGGTCTTGAGATAAGTAGGGCACTTTTGTTTCATATGACCAAAACCTTGACACCTAAAGCACTTTGGTCCTGAGGGTATAGTGCACTGACCATCATCCCTAGCATCCTTCTTCCCTTTTTCTTAACTCTTGAATTGCGAAGAACTAGATTGCTTTTGGTCCTTGTCAAATCTTTTCGCATTGACATTCTTTATAAACTTCTTGAACTGCCTCGTGATATAGGATTTCATCTTAGAATCTTCATTGTCTAAAGACTCATCAGTGTCACTGCTCTTGGCTTTTTAAAGCCATGCTTTTGCTCTTGCTTGATTTCCCTATCCTCGTCAAACCCAACTCATAGGTCTGCAGATTTCCAACCAGCTCAGTCAAAGGAATTTTGTCAATGTCTTTTGATTCCTCAATGGCAATGATCTTGGTATGGAATCTCTCGGGTATAGATCTGAGCACCTTTCTCACAATCTTGGGTTTAGGAATGGTTTCCTCACAATTAAAGGTTGAGTTCACTATGTCATTGAGCTTGGAATAGAACTCATCGAACGACTCATCCTCCTCCATCTTGATCTCTTCAAAGCTTGTAGTAAGCCTTTGAAGTTTTGAATCCTTGACAGCCTTGGTTCCCATAGGTTGTTTAGAAGATGGTCCATGCTTCTTTAGCAGTTTCAGTAAAGGAATTTTCTTGAACTCCTCATTTGTGACTACGATGAATAAAGCATTCAATGTCCTACAGTTGAAGTTAGTTGCCTTAATCTTAGCATCATCCTAGTCTGCCAACGCTTCCATAGGCTTGGTCCGGCCTATCTCCACAACTTGCCACACTTTCTCATCTAAAGATTGCAAAAAAGCTCTCATGCGCACTTTCCAGTATGCATAGTCAGTGTCATTAAATAAATGAGGTATAATAGGAGACTGTTCTCTATTCATGACAAATAGGGGTTAATGGATCACACACAAAAATTAAAACCTAATCAGAGTGTGCTTGCTCTGATACCACTTGATAAGCTAAGAATGTATTAACCCCTCGTAATAGATTAACCAATTAATTAACCAAGTTCATTAATTAATCAGATTAACATACAATATGCGTGGCAGCATAAAAAAAAATCACCAATTAAACTAAATATGTAGTGAAAAATAAATTGACACAGTAATTTGTTTACGAATGGGAAAAACCTATACAGCAAAAACCCCACTAGGTGATTTTAAGGTCACCACTCTCGAGAATCTACTATTATCAAAACAAACATTACAAGTAAAGGAATCACAGTACCTTATACCAACCTATAGTTGAACCCTTACTTGAATACCCAATTGGACTTATTCAGTAGTGACAATCTCTCATTTTCAGTGCACGGCTCTTGGTATGTGACTAACCAATTGATGTGCGGATCCCAGTATGTGACTTAATCACCAACTTGAGAAAGATGTTGGCTGCAAATTTTTTCAGTTCATCGCACAATGAAGATCAAGAAACTCCTTGGTCACAAAACCCTACGATGTACAAACACAATAGCTTCTTCAAGAGAAAGATGAACTAGGGTAAATTCTATCTTCGGTCACAATTTGTATGAACAAAACTTTGCTTCACACTTGTGCAATTGTGTAACCTTTGACGACCTTCAAAATAATCCTTATATATCTTTAGGGTTATGAGAAAAGAAGGCCTAAACATGTACTCACGGATTGGATGAAAAATCAGCTTGAAAAATTGAATTTCATAAACCTCGATAGATAGCCATTTATCGAGCTAGCTGTCGAGCCACGGGCTTCAGCAGCTTTTAAACGTCGATAGATGCTAGCTGTCGAGCTTTAAAATTTAGTACTTCATTACTTGATTCTTAGACAACCTTGCATGGCTTTAACACTTGAACTTGAAACCTTGTTTCTTGAAGCATTAAACACATCCTAGATCTATCCAATTACAAGTAAAGTACATTTTGTCAAAGGATTAGCCAATTACATAAAATAGTGATATATGTTCCTAACATTGAATCACGTATGTCCTAACACTTAGGATTTTCTAGTCCTCCCCGTCAAAAAGAGTGATATGAGTGTTAAGTACAAGTGATTACTTAATCTTACTCATCACAAACACAAGCCACAAAGCTCACTTGCTTAGTTATGCATAGAGATTCTCATCTAAGTTACAAAAGATACAAATTTTAGAAAACTTTGTTTCAATGGCCATCCAAGGTACACAAGTACCAATGTACACAAACACACATTGTTTTTGTATTTTTCTAATTTTACAATTTTTTTATTATTTTTTTTATGAAAAAAATAAAGCAAAATTGAAAACAAACAAACAAAAATATGTTAAACAATACTAAGCATAAAATTAGACTGACTCAAAACAAGAAAGCAAAACACACAAGTAATGCAAGCAAAAAAAAAAAAAAAAACAAAAAAACAAAAAAACAAAATGAAGGAGAGAAAGAAAAGTGACTAAATCACTTCGAGCCTTTTTCCTTCCACACATTGGAAGAACCTTACTGTTTAGCAGACCCTTGAATCGATGGTGAGGAGGAAGAACTGAAACCATTCAAGTTCGAAAGGGGCATTAGGACTTTGAGTAGATCTCTAAGAGGAGAAAATGAGGATGGGAGTTGATTCTGGTTTCTCGATGAGATCATACTACTGCTCTATTGAGTGGCTAATCACTTATAACAATTTGGTCAAGTATGTCCTGTCACTCCACAATGATGATAGAGATGTTGTTTCTTCCGTTTAGGCTTTTGAGTATTTCCCTTCTTAGCCCTAGGGTTTTTAGTCTCTTTCTTATCAAGCTTAGGGGGTGCTCCTAAGATAGATTTACCCTTGTCTATGTTCTTACTAGCTAATACATTTTTCACATCATTGTTCTAAGATTCAACATTATTATTTGGAGAAACAAAAACAGTAGTACTAGAAGAAGTAATACTAGGAGAAGAGAAATCATACCCTAAACTGGTTCGATTGGAAGCAGATTTTTGAAGACTGAGCATCTCATCAAGCTTTGCACTTGAAGTCCTTTTCAACTGAGCTCTGACTTGGAATAGCTTTACCTTAAGCTTTTTAGTCTTCTCAGCCTAGAAGTTGTTCCCAAATCTCAGTACTCCAATGGTCTGATTGGCTTCATCAAACTTTGTGGAGATTTTTTCTCATTCAAACTCCACATCACTGAGCTTCTTGGTGGCCAACCTATACAACTTCTCATGCTTTTTCGAGACCTTGTATAACTCTGCATAGGCTATGTGGATGTCATCTTGCTCATCCATCTTTTCAAATTTAGACTCCACCAAGTCCTCTTCTTCATCCACATCTTCAACAATCCCCTTAGTAGGATTTACGGTAGCAGTGAAAGCATTCAGGATTCCATCAACCTCATTATCTGAGTCATCCTCAGGCTTAGTGTTACTCAAAGTAGCAGTAAATGCCTTGTTCTTCTCGATGGTCTTGAGATATGTAGGGCACTATGTCCTTAAGCTTGGCATAAAACTCATCAAATGACTCATCCTCCTCCATCTTGATCTCTTCAAAGCTTGTAGTAAGCCTTTGAAGTTTTGAATCCTTGACAGCCTTGGTTCCTTCATAGGTTGTTTGGAGGATGGTCCATGCTTCCTTCGTAGTTTTAGTGGAGGATATCTTCTTGAACTCCTCATTTGTGACCGTACTGAATAAAGCATTCAATGCCCTACTGTTGAAGTTAGCTGCCTTGATTTTAGCATCATCCTAATCGGCCGGCGCTTCCTTCGGCTTGGTCTAGCCTATCTCCACAACTTGCCACACTTTCTCATCTAAAGACTGTAAGAAAACTCTCATGCGTACTTTCCAGTGTGCATAGTTAGTGTCATCAAATAAAGGAGGTATAATAAGAGACTATTCTCTATCCATGACAAACAGGGGTCAATGGATCACACAACAAAGATTAAAACCTAATCAGAGTATGCTCGATCTGATACCACTTGATAGGCCAAGAATGTATTAACCCCTTGTGATGAATTAACTAATTAATTAGCCAAGTTGATTAGTTAATTAGATTAATATACAATAAGCGTGGCAGCACAAACAAATCACCAACTAAAATAAAATGCAATGGAAAATAAAGTTAACATGGTGATTTGTTTACGAATGGGGAAAACCTCCATGGCAAAAACCCCACCAAGTGATTTGTTGACATGGTTTTTTGTTTCTAAAAGCAGATCTAATTTTTCTCTTACAAACCTACAATTATTTTTTACTTTTCAAAATAGATTTGGTTCTTTTTAACAAAATATTTTTTTTTCTTTTACAAATAACAAATCTAATTTTTCTTGATAATTTTTTTTTTTTTTTTTTTTTTAACTTTTCAAAATAGATCTAGTTCTTTTTAATGAAATTTCATTCTTTTTCCTTTATAAAACAGATCTAATTTTTTTTAACAAACCAAGTCCTATTTTTTTTTTTTAAATTTTCAAAATAGAACTGATTTTTCTTTAAAAAGAGGACATAATCATAAGGCAAATTTATTTAGATTAATTTTTGTCAAGTGTTTTTCATGTGCATTATAACATATCATTCAACATCATGCAAAAAAGGGTATATTGGTCATTAGAGTCTAGAAGACTAGACACTATCTGGACGGAATGGGTACCTAACACTTTCCCATTTTGTAATCTAGTCCTCGAGCTTAATATTTTTGGATAGGTAGATTAGTGTTTTGTCTTTTAATTTTGGTAGATTTTAATAAGACCAAAGCTTTGTATTCTTTTGCATAGATTGTAACTAGGACCCAAAGCCTTGTAAGGTTAATTTACCAAAACTGTAATTTTTTATACACTCAATGACATTCGAAGTATTTTGAATATGTATTTTGGATTTATTTTTTCTTCTTTTTTGTATAAAAAGAAAAGTGGCGACTCCACACCACTACCCCAAAAGAGAAGTGCCCTTACAAGCACCTGAATCTCTCTTTTTTGAAAGGGCCCCAAATTTCATGGCCTCTCATGGTGGCAACTCCTCTGGGGATGTCAAGCGCTAAACTTCGTGTTAGACTTTAGGTGACCAACTAAATACCCTTGTCTTTTGCATGATTTCGCATGATATTTTTTTTTTGTTTATTTATTTATGTCTTGAGATGTTTGTATTATATTTTTTGTTTGTGTTGCCATGTTGGTTGTTAAGAGCTTTCCCTAATTGTCATAGTGTGTGCCATCAAAATAACAAATATGTATGCACCCATCTCAAACATATGGTGGTAATAACCATGGATCACCGGTCTTCATTAGATTGAGGTACCTAGTGGCGAGCTCACCAACTCATAGCCTAAAGTCACTGGATCACATCTTGTTAACTATAAAGAATAGACCATGTCATTTGGACCAACATAATGTTCATTATATTACAAGTTGGGAGGTGTAACGTCCTAGCTATGGGAAGCAATAAAACAACAAACTCACCCTTCAATGAAATGACTCAGAACCTACCTTTAGGCTAGTCCATGTTAAAATTGCATTGCATGTTGTGTGTGCTTGTTTGGTTGGTAGATTGATGTAGATGGGAACCTAGCTTCGATTAACCAACCAAGCCTTTTCTTAGTGGAGAATTTGGTCAAGATATGAGGGAAGACTTCAAAGCGAACCCAAGACCGACACTCAAGCTAGTAGTTCTAGTTCCAAGCCCATCACTTCCATCACGGTACTGAAGCTCGTGAGCATAGAAGACACTCCACTGTTGCAACATCACAATCCCGTATTCGACCTACAAGACAATCCAAGTAACAAGAAGTCTGAAGATTCCATTGCTATGGCGGAAGGGGGAGAACATCTGAACACTGAAGAACCCATGAACACTCAAGAGCTACTGAACATCATGTTAGCTAATCAAATCCAGTTGAGGGAGGACATGAACCTTATGGTACAACAATTTCAGAACCTGAAGAGAGCCAAGAGGAAAACAAGATTGAACATAATTCCCCAACCATGGAGGGTGAGAAAAAGATCAACGAGAGGATAAATAAGGTGGAAGAGATGATTAGAAGAGCTCGCAAGATGGATGACCTCATGGACTACCAATCACTCTTACTTTTCCCTGATATGAGATTACCTCCTAAGTTCAAGATGCCAACCTTGGACAAGTTCAACGGGGATGGCTGCCCAAAATCCCATTTGAAGGTGTATATGAGGACCATGTAGCCCTTAGGAGCAACTGAAGATCTACTTGCTCAAATGTTCCAAAACACTCTAACTGGAGTTGCTCTTAGGTGGTTCCTCAACCTAGATGATGCTAGAGGAAGGAGTCAGGAGGACATCTGCCGCAAGTTTCACAATCAATACAAGTACAACATAGAGGTGGATGTGACAAGTAGAGATATTGAGACCAAGAAGCAAGAGTTGAAAGAATCTTTCTCTACCTTCATTACCAAATGGAGGTCTAAAGTTGCACAAATAATGAATAGACCAAGTGAAGAAGAACAATTACCAATGGTTGTAAAAAATTTATTTCTTGTATACCATAAGTACTTGTTTGCTCAGTATTTTCCTAATTTTAAAGCTTTGATTGTTGCTGGAACCCCAATTGAGGATGCAATAAATAATGGCACTAAAAAGAATAAGGACCCACCAAGGTTTAAAAAGAATTTAGGATCTAGTTCCAAAATTGCAGAAATTTTTAATATATACAAAAATGATCCTTACCAACTTATTGCTCTTATTTCCCCTATGCAAATATCACAAGGGCCACCTCTAAGGCCTAGAAGGGAATTTCATGAGTTATATATACCTGTGAGTCAAGTGTTTGAAAAACTAAAAGCAAAATGGTACTAAGACCAATCCCAAACCCGTTGCCTACAAGATTTGATGTGACTAAGAGATGTACTTACCACCAAAGCCCTGGCCATGATACTGACAAGTGTTTTGGCTTTGTTATGCAATTCAAGATCTAATAGATACTATGGTGATTGCACCACCTACAAGGCCTAGAATCACTAATAATTCCTTTCCTAAAGACAATTTTTGGAGAGGACCGAGGATTAATTGCTTGATGACTAAAGAGGAAGGTGAAGAGGACCTATCTGAGTTAATTTATGACCTACCTGAGTGCTTTATGATGACATGGGAAGAGTTGATGGGTATGACATCCACTGTAGGGTATGATATATAGAGTGAAGATGTAACGGAGACTACAATTTACCCAACATCCAAAAATGGGGGGGGGGGGGGGGCGGGAGACACTTCAAACCCCAATCAAGTTACCAAACACCTATATATGGTAGGAGACACTTTGAACCCCAATCAAACAACCTAATACCCACATATGGGGGGGAAACACTTCGAACCCCAATCAAATGACCTAACATCCACAAATGGGAGGAGACACTTCAAACCCCAAGATATCGATCTAAATGACCTAACAAAAATTGCACACATCACAGAGAGGGAGACACTTCAAACCCTAAACCCTAAACCCTATAGAAGGTTTGAATAAATCTACCCAACAAACACCCACTGAAGAGGATGAGGTCCTCAAGTAACTACAGAAGACACAAGCCAATATATCTTTATGGGGTTTGCTCATGGCCTCATACAAGCATCGCTAGAATCTGGTAGACCTTCTCATTTAAATTTAAGTCCCTACAACCACTACTTCTCAAGATCTGAATGCTATGATTGAGTCTATAAGTAGGGAACTCATTATTTCCTACTCTGACAAAGATTTGATGAAGAAGGGGAAGCACCACAATGACCCATTGCATATTACTATAGAAGCCAAAGGAAAGAGGATTCTAATGGTTCTAATTGATGATGGAAGTGCCTTAAATGTGTGTCCTTTAAAGACTGCAAGTTGCCTGGGCCTAAGTATTGAAGATTTTGTGTCGACTGGTTAGCATGTGAGGGCGTATGACAATAGTAGAATGAAGGTCTTGGGAACCATGACACTAGAGCTTACTATAGGGCCAATGATTAAGAAGGTGGAATTTCAAGTTCTTAGCATAGCTTCGTGCTTCAATATGCTCCTTGGGCGACCATGGAACCATGACACAGAGATCGTACCTTCAGCCCTATACTAAAGGTTCAATTTCCACATGAAGGAACCACAGTTGCCATATATAGCGACACTTTGATTGTACCAAAGCCCATTTTTGGTATTGATTCTAAGAAGGAGCCATTGACCTTGGATGGCTTTGAAATTGAGAAGTGTAAGGTTGAATTTATTCTTTCATTAGTTGGCTTTATTCCGTGCCAAATTTACTTGTAATTCACCATTTATAAACCCTATATTTAGATGGAAATCATGTAAGGGTAGTGTGTGAGAAAGTGTGAAGAAAAGCTCAAGATTGTGCACTCAAGAAGGGCCTCGTGACTGGCGAGTCGCCAAAGGTGGCACACATGTGAAGCGTGCAGGGGAACTGAAGAGTCATGCTCGCTAGAGCACTACAAGACAAAACTTCCAGACTGGCTAGGCAATTAGCTCGTGACTTAAACTCGCAACTTGTTCCAGTCGCGAGCTCGAGTCGCCAAAATGCCCTATTTGTTAGAAACCTGACTATTCGCATTCCTCAATCACCCTACTATAAATACCTTTATACCCACAAAATGTATAGAGCTTCTAGAGAGAATTTTAAGAGAGAAACCCTAGAGAAAAACAAGATTGACTCATCCACAATCTTCATCCTTTGATTCTTCAAATTCCTCTACTCTCACCCTTTCCATTGATACATCCTTGAGAGGTACATTAGCCAAATCCTTATCTCACCATATCCATATCTGTGAGAAGGCATTTTGGTACTTGGGAAGCAGTTTGGAAGGGGCCAATTCATTTTGGTTGATGCAATAGGCGATTATGAGATCCGGCAAGCTAGAGAAGACAAGGTTTAGCGTAACCCTGTTGGAACAACAAGATTGGAGGGCTTAGGTGCACTGGGTAGATTAGGCTTGGAGGGTCTTTTTCTAATCATGTATCTCAACTTTATTCTTTAGTGGATTATTGACCGCTTGAAGGGCGGCAGAGAGGTTTTTCGCCGAGAACTTCAGTTTCCTTTTCGATAACACATTGTTGTATTGTCTTTGTGTTTGTATCTCTTTTCCCTTAATCTTTGCCTTTTAATTACTGTTGTGGTTGTGATTAATTTTGGTTTAGATTGTTTTACCAATTCTGATTTAGCTTATTTTCATATTCCGTACATACATTGTTTGAGTATAAGTTTGTGTTGGTAATTTGTAAATTGGGGGTCTAAACATTCATAGGTGTTTTATACACTATTTGAGCATTCAATTGGTATCAAAACGGGTGCACTTGCTGTGGTTTAATTACTTATGTGTAATCCTTGACCTCGTTTGAGATGGATCGATCTCAATCACTTAATGCTCCACCATATTTTAATGGAAGTAATTATGCCTTTTGGAAAGTTTGGATGAGGGCATTCTTGTGTTCAATTGATGAAAGTGTTTGGGATGCAGTAGATGTAGGATGGACTAGGCCAGAGGCTGCTAAATGCACATGGGATAAGGTGGCTCTCGCGACAGCTAATGCAAATAGCAAGGCACTAAATGCTATTTTTATGGTGTTTCTCCAGATGAGTTTCACAGGATTTCTCATGTAACAATTGCCAAGGAGGCATGGCAAATGTTGGAGACCACCTATGAAGGCATGAAGAAGGTGAAAGACACTAAGTTGCAGATGTTACACCACTTTTTGGGTTGGGTTATAAGCCTACTAATGATGACTTGTTAGAGATGGAGGTGAGAAGAATGGCTCGTGCCAAGGCTAAAGCCAAGGGACTTCCTTGTCCCCCGGAACCCTTAAAGCCCTTCACTCCTACATTGAATGGAAAGTTTGTCAAAGCTGGAGATAGTCAACGCTATTGGAAATTCCCAGAACCGAGATTCGATCTTGAGTCAAGAACAATGGTGCCCAGGTTTGAGCTATTATTTGATTGCAACAACAAGCTTTGAGAGTTGAAGAAGGAAGACACGAACTGGGTCCCTACTGATTAGGCTAATTGCATGGACCCTGATGTAATAACTATGATTCTAAGAGATGCCATTTACAACATAAAAGAAGAAGAGTACTAGGAGGCTTGCCAACATGCATTGAAGAGCCCATATGAAGTAAGAACAAGTGATGAAGATGAGGAAGGGGGAGAAGCCCCTAGTGATGATGATGATGAA
Organism: Quercus engelmannii; assembly: GCA_029955605.1. Lineage (NCBI taxonomy): Eukaryota > Viridiplantae > Streptophyta > Magnoliopsida > Fagales > Fagaceae > Quercus > Quercus engelmannii. The sequence continues at coordinate 212,467 of JARPSG010000005.1, read as the reverse complement.
GATGAGGATTGGCTTTGAATGTTTTTATTTCAAAAATTGGTAAAGAAACTCTTAATAATAAGGAATTAAAACAAGGGCATGTAGAACCTATAAAAGAAGAAACCCAACCTATTAACCCGATAACTGATGATGAACCTAAATTGATACAAGTGGGCAATACCCTAACCACCTCTGAGAAAGATGCATTAGTGGCACTGCTAATAGAATTCAAAGAGGTATTTGCATGGTCATACGAAGACATGCCTGAGATTGATATAGATATAGTGCAGCATTGCATTCCAACAGATCAAAGAAGAATAAAGCTAGAGTGGACTCTTAAGATCAAAGAAGTTGAGAAACAATACAATGTAGGATTCTTGAGGATGGTAAAAGCTAATGTGGTTCCGATGCCAAAGAAGGATGGGAAAGTGAGAATGTGTGAGACTTCTGAGATCTTAACAAGGCTAGCCTTAAAGATGATTTCCCTTTACCTCACATTGATATCTTGGTTGATAACACAGTAGGACATGCCTTGCAGTCATTTATGGATGGATTTTCAAGGTACAATCAGATAAATATTGGCTTCGAAAGATATGGAGAAAACCTCCTTCATTACTTCATGGGGGACGTTTTGCTACAAAGTCATGCCATTTGGCCTTAAGAATGCTGGTGCTACTTACCAACGTGCAACCACTACTTTGTTACATGATTTGATCTACAAAGAAGTAGAAGTTTATGTTGATGACATGATAGTGAAGTCCAAAGACCGTGAAGGGCATATACCAACTTTACAGAAGTTCTTTGAAAGAATCCAATTCTACAAGTTGCGGTTGAATCCAAAGAAGTGCACTTTCAGCGTCACATTCGGAAAGTTGTTAGAGTTTATGGTAAGTCAGAGGGGAATTAAAGTCGATCTTGACAAAATCAAAGCAATCATAGAGGTGAAGCCTCCCAGGACTATGAAGGAGATCCGAGGATTTTTAGGGAGGATATAATACATCAGCAGATTCATAGCCCAGCTCACCATGACATATGAGCCACTTTTCCAACTACTCAAGAAAGAAGTTTCCACAGTATGGAATGAACAATGTCAAGAAGCTTTTAAAAAGTGATAGGCCACAAACTGAATGACCCCTTGTGATAGAAATTAATTAATTTCTATCACCAACAAACTAAATATGCAGCGGAAAATAAATAACATGGTCATTTGTTTACAAATGGGGAAAACCTAACAGCAAAAACCCCACCGAGTGATTTTCAGGTCACCACTTCCAAAACTTCACTATTATCACAACAAGCGATTACAAGTAAAGGAATCCAAGTACCTTACCAACCTACAGTTGAACCCTTACCCCAATACCTAATTGGACTTGTTCTGTAGTGACAGTTCCCTTTTCAGATGCACGACTCCCAGTACGTGACTAACCAATTACGCGGATCCCAGTACGTGACTTCAATCACCAACTATGAAGGTTGTTGGTTGCAAAGTTCTTCAGTTTATCCACATGATGAAGATCAAGAAGATGCTTGGTCACAAAACCCTACAGTGCATATACACAGCAACTTCTTCAAAAGAAAGAGATGAACTAGGGCAAGAACTTCATCTCCGGTCATAATTTGCTTGAACAGAGTTTGCTTAAAGCTTGTGCAACTTGTGAACACTTTGATGGCCCTTAAACTGATCCTTTTATATGTCTAGGGTTAGGAGAAAAGAAAGCCCAAAGACACATTCACAGATCTCAAGAAAATCATATTGTAATTCTGACAATCTTAAATCTCGACAGATAGCAGGTGTCGAGTAGCTGTCAAGCAGGTGTCGAGCACACCGGATGAAGAACAGCTTCCTTAAGCTCGATAAAGGCAACTGTCGAGCTTTAATGACTTTGCACTCTGAACTTGTTTTCTTGAACATATTTGAAAAATTCAACACTTGATCTTGAAATAAGGTTTGTTGAAGTATTTAAAACATCCTAAATCTACCAAAATATAAGTAAAGTGCGTTTTGTCAAAGGATAAACCAATTACATAAAATCATGACATATGTTCTTAACATGTGAAACACATATGTCCTTACAAGAAGATTAAGAATTATCTGATAAAGCCACCAATACAATTCCATTTGTACCTGAAAAGCCACTATTGTTGTATCTCACAACTACGGATACAACAATGGGGGCTTTGCTTGCTCAGTATTTAGAGGAGCCTAGAAAGGAGAATGCAATTTACTACATCAACAAGAAGATGTTGGCTTATGAAGAGAAGTATTCATCACTTGAGAAGATATGTGTAGCACTTGTATGGGTAACCCGCAAACTCAGACATTATATGCTTGCTTACAAGGTCTTGTTGATTGCAAGGATGGACTCATTGAAATATCTAATGGAGAAGCCTGTGCAAGATGGGAAGACAGCTAAATAGGTTTTGCTTCTGTCAGAATTTGATATTAACTATGTGACCCAAAAGTCTATGAAGGGGAGAGCTGTTAGGACATATGTGATTCACTTGTTAGGAACATATGTCACCATTTTATGTAATTGGCTAATCTTTTGACAAAACGCACTTTACTTGTATTTGGGTAGATCTAGGATGTGTTTAATACTTCAAGAAATTGTGTTTCAAGATCAAATGTTGAAGACATGTAAGTCTGTCCAAGAAACAAGCTAAAGAAGTGCTTGTCATTAAAGCTCGACAGCTAGAAATCTATCGAGCTTAAGAAGTTGTTCCAGCCCCATGGCTCAACAGCTGCTCGACAGCATCTCAATAGATAGGCATCTGTCCAGGTTTATGAAAAACAGAATTCAGTTCTGTTTTAACTCCAATCTGTGATTATGTGTTTGGGCTTTCTTTTCTCATAACCTTATATAAAAGGATTATTTTAGGGCTATCAAATAGTTCACAAGTTGTACAAGTGTTGAGCAAAGTTTGTTCAAGCAAATTGTGACCGGAGACACAGTTTTGTCCTAGTTCATCATTCTTGTGAAGAAGTTGTTGTGTTTGTGCACCGTAGGGTTTTATGACCAAGCATCATTTTGATCTTTATTGTTAGGAGGAACTGAAGAACTTTGTAGCCAACAACCTTCTCTAGTTGGTGTTTAAAGTCACGTACTAGGATCCGTGCAATTGGTTAGTCATGTACTAGGAGCCGTGCATCGAAAGGAGAAATTGTCACTACAAAACAAGTCCAATTGGGTATTGGGGTAAGGTTCAACTGTAGGTTGGTATAAGGTACTGGGATTCCTTTACTTGTAACCACTTGTTATGATAATAGTGGAATTTCGGGAGTGGTGATCTTAAAATCACCCGATAGGGTTTTGCCGTGTTGGCTTTCCCCATTCGTAAACAAATCACCGTGTTAATTTATTTTTCATTGCATACTTAGTTTCTTGGTGATTTGTTTGTGCTACCACACATTTGCATGTTAATTTGATTAATTAATAAATTTGGCTAATTAATCAATTAATTTATCACAAGGGGTCAATTCGTTTTTGGCCTATCAAGTGGTATCAGAGTAGACACACTCTGATTAGGTTTTAATCTTTGTTGTGTTGATCCATTGACCCCTGTTTGTCATGGATAGAGGATAATCTTTAATCATACCTCATTTATTTGATGGCACTAACTATGCATATTGGAAAGTATGCATGAGAGCTCTCTTGCAGTCTCTAAATAAGAAGGTGTGGCAAGCTATTGAGATAGGCTGGACCAAGCCAAAGGAAGCACCAACCGATTAGGATGAAGCCAAGATCAAGGCGACAAACTTCAACAGCAGGGTATTGAATGCTTTGTTCAGTGTAGTCACTAATGAGGAATTCAAGAAGATATCCTCCACTGAAACTGTAAAGGAAGCATGGAGCATCCTTTAGACAACCTATGAAGGAACTAAGGTTGTCAAGGACTCAAAGTTTCAGAGGCTCACTACAAGCTTTAAAGAGATTAAGATGGAGGAGGATGAGTCGTTTGATGAGTTCTATGCCATGCTCAAAGACATAATGAACTCAGCTTTCAATTTTGGGGAAACCATTCCTGAATCCAAGATTGTGAGAAAGGTGGTCAGATCTCTACTTGAGAGATTCCATGCCAAGATTACGGTGATTGAGGAATCAAAGGACATTGACAAGATTCCTTTGACAAAGCTGGTTGGTAATTTGCAGACTTACGAGCTAGGGTTAACAAGAATTGGTAAGTCAGGCAAGAGCAAGAGCATGGCCTTGAAGGCCAAGAGTAGTGATACGGATGAGTCTTTAGATGATGAAGATTCTAAGATGAAGTCCTACATCACCAGGCAATTCAAGAAGTTCATGAAGAATGCCAATGGGAAGGACTTTGACAAGCATCGTAGGCAATCCAGTTCTTCTCAGTTTAAGAGTCAAGACAAAGGGAAGAAGGATGCTAGGGATGGCGGTCAGTACACTGTTCCTGAAGGACCTAACTGCTTTGGGTGTAAAGGTTTCAGTCACATGAAACAAGAGTGTCCTACATATCTCAAGAGCATTGGGAAGAGCAAGGCACTCACTGCTACTTTGAGCAACACCAAGCCTGAGGATGATTCCGACAAAGAGGATGACAGAATCCTTAATGCCTTCATTATCACTGTAAATCCTACTAAAGGGATTGTTGAAGATGTGGATGAAGAAGAGGAATTGGTGGAATCCAAGTTTGGGGCTTCGTTAGACTTTGTAAAGTTGTAATTTACAACTATTTTGTGTTGGCTTTAATTCCATGCCAAATTTGATTGTAATTTTGTTCAATCTTATGTACCTTGTATTTTATGTGGGATTTATTGTAAGGGTTGTGTATGTAAGAGAGAGTGCGAAGGCTCAAGGCAAAGTGAAGAGCAAGAAGTTTTCGCTGGTAGCTCATGAGAAGCTTTCCTGTGAAGTGAAGCATATGCCTAGCACATGACTAGAATGTGAAGAGTTAGGAGAGGGTGGTGACAGTTGGTTTTCTCGAGTGTCTCGTGGGTAAGGCCTTCTCACGAGATACCCGCGAAACATTCTGTTTTGCCAATTTGTCATATCTGATACACACTACCTTTACCCATACTATATATACTCATATTACCCGTAGATGTTGAGGAGTGCTTCTGAGAGAAAACCCTAGCCACAACCCTTGAGAGTTAGAGATTGTTATACCCACAATTCTCTACATAATCCATTATGGTGTTTCCTCAACTCCTACCTCTCCATTTTAATATCGTTGAGAGGTTGATAGCCCAAACACTTACCACACCCATTCTAAGTGTCAAGTGAGGTTCTAGTGTTGCTGGGAAGCATTGGAAGAAGCCAAGCTTTGGCGGATGCAATCGGGCATATTGCAGGATTCGGAGAGCTAGACAAGACACGGTTCCGAGATGCCTTGTTGGAGTAGGAGCTTGGAGGGCTTAAGTTCATTGGGTAGATTAGGCTTGGAAGGTCTCTTACTATTCGTGTATCCCAACTGATTGTATAGTGGATCTATTTACCACTTGGAGGGTGGTGGAGAGGTTTTATGCCGAATACTTCGGTTTTCTCTTCAATAACATATCTGCGTGTTATCTTGTGTTTGCATTCTTCTTCCCTACTCTTTTAACTTTCATTTTACTACTGTGTTTTAATAGATATGACTTAGAGTAGTTATATTGTTTATCCACTCGCATTTACTCTATTCCGCACTTAGTATAAGTTAGAGTAAAATCAATCGAGCCGTAATATTTAATTTGGGGGTCTAAATAGCTCTTGTGTTTTAACACAAATCCGAGCTTTCGATTGGTATCAGAGTAGGTACACTTTTTTGGTTTCATTACTTAAGTGTGATCCTTGACAGCTTTGTAATAGATCGATCTCAATCACTCAATGCTTCACCATTCTTTGATGGGAGCAACTATGCATTTTGGAAAGTCCGTATGAGGGCATTCCTGTGTGCTATGGATGAGTTAGTGTGGGATTCTATCGAGAATGGGTATGTCAAACCCACGACACCCAAGTCTGAATGGGACAAGGCAACTCTTATTTTGGCAAATGCAAACAGTAAAGCTATTAACGCTATATTCTGTGGTGTGTCTACTGGTAAATTTCAAAGGATATCGCACGTGGAGACTGCCAAGGAAGCTTGGACGATTCTTAAGACTACCTATGAGGGTACCAAGAAAGTTAAGGACACAAAGCTCCAAATTCTTACCACCAGATTTAAAGAGCTTAAGATCGGTGACTATGAGTCATTTTATTCATTCTATGCCAAGCTCAATGAAATTGTAATTGCTAAGCTCAATCTTGGAGAGGAGATTGAGGATGCCAAGGTGGTGAGAACGATTTTGAGGTCCTTATCGGAGAGCTTCTGTGTGAAGGTCACAGCTATAGAAGAAAGTAAAGATTTGGATAAGATCAAGATCCAAGAACTCATTGGATCTCACCAAACATATGAGCTTGGACTGCCTTCCCACAAGTTGAGCAAATCACTTGCTCTCAAAACCATCACCAAGAGAATGGATGACTTCTCCTCTGAAGATGATATGGAGAAGGAGGTAGCATTCCTTGCAAAGAACTTCCGAAAATTTCTAAAAATGAAAAACAATAGGAAGCCATTCAGCAAAAGAAAGTTTGCATCCTCCAAGAAGAAAGATGGGAAGGATTCTCAATTACTTCAAGGTATCGTGTGCTACAAATGCAACGATCATGGACATCTCAAGAAGGAGTGTCCCAACCATTTGAGAGGGAAAGGTAAAGTGTTTGCCACTACCTTTAGTGATTTTGTAAGCTCAAATTCAGACACAGAAGGAGAATGTGACAGTGAAGGAAACTACAGAGCCTTCATGGCAATTACCTCCGGTGATTCAAAGGATGGGTTTAGCAATTTGGTTGATGAACTTGCTGATCTTTCCGAGGAAGAGGAAGTTGAAGAATCAGAAGATGAAGACGTATGCCAAAATGAAGGCGAGAAACAACCTTCAAGAAGCATATGATTCTCTGCTGGAAGATTGTGGCAAATACGCCAAAGTTATGAATCTTGCTGTGAAAAAGATGAAAAAGGTTGAAGAAGAGCATAGGTGTATACTTGTGCAACTCAAGGAAGCAAAGTGTGAAGTAGAAGGACTCAAGGGAGAGTTGGTTGAAGCTTACTCTAAGATCAAGTTTCTTAAACTTGAAATTATTCAAGCTAATGTCAAGGTTGAGCGCATCTCTACCAGGAAACTTGACAACATGTTGTCCTCTCAAAAATCTTCACATGATAAGACCAGTTTGGGCTATACCAGAGAAGGAAGTTCTAGCAGTGAACCCAAGAAGAAAGTAAGGTTTGTATCAGCCAAGAATGACGAGAAACTCAAAGAAGTGAAGCCTGAGATTGAGACCCCTGCTACTGTAAAAAAAAAACCATTGGTGTAAAACCAAAGGAAAAAGGGAAATCATTACCCAAAAATCAAAGGGGGCCTCAAGTGAAGCATGTGTGTCATCATTGTGGCATACAAGGGCACACAAGGTCGAATTGTTTCAAGCTTCATGCACTCAAGAAGGATGACTCTATGCGTGGCCAGGAAAGTTCAAAGAGAAGACCAAAGGGAGCACAAGCTAAGGGAGATAGTGAGGGACATCTCATTGGAAAATTTATGGAAATGTTGAAGAACATATCACTTTGCCTTGCTAGCTTCACTCCCGAGGTTTGAAAGTTATGTTGGTCGTACCCCGCCATCTAAGACTCTCACCCAAAACACTTGTAAAGAGTGGGTGAAGAAGGGTACTTATGCATGATCGCTTCCTATATCCATGCATTAATTCTTTTGATGTTTAGGGTTATAGGTTCATGCATCATGACATACATAATTCTTCTGTGTCAATGCTTCCAGTTTATAGCATGTTTCTTTTTCAAGTTTTGCTATGTTTTTTATTTTTTTATTTATTTATTTATTTTTTTTTTATCTTACTTTACATGTTTTGTTTTTGAGTGTGTTAAAAAATTCAAAAACCCATAAAAATTAAAAAATCTCTAAAAATTTTGATCACTTGTGTTGTGTATATTACATGTGAGTTTGGCCTAGTACCTTCATATTAATGGTGTAGTGCATTTACGAGTTTAGTTTGTTATGTATGCACATCTATCTTTGTGGGAAAAATCTTGAAATCTATGTGTGACTGTTGTAAATCGATCTTCAAGCTTGTCATGAATGATTGGTCAATAGTTTTATTGGTTTTGATACATGCATAGACTTATGCCTATATATCTTCTCACACTTTTTATGTTTTTACTTAAAGAGCTCAACAAATGTAAATCTCAAAATGAAAAGAGATAATGAGCTGCAAAAGCCATCGCACATATAGTATTTGACTAGGAAAAAGAGAAAGTGACTTTTTATTGAAATGTATGGTGCTCAAAAAGCCAAAGGCTTATTCTCAATATTGGAATATCAAAAATTTCAAGCACCGATCTCAAAATGAGATGTATTGTTCAAAAATGATCAATTGTTGTGATTTGTAAAGAAACCAAATGAAAAACTTAAAAGATGTGTAATCATTTTCTTGTGGGAGGTCATATATGTTCATTTCTATAATTGAGATAGACCACTTGACCTAGTACCAGTTGTGTATGACTTGATTGAATTGATCATTAAAGCTTCACCCTGGACTAAGGACTATTCCACATTTGATACTCACACACAACACACAAGACTTTTATTCAACAAATGCTTAATTCATTTGTGTGATTGTACATGATCAAATTTGATGTGTATGCTCAATTGCTTACCGATCAAACCTAAAAGATTTTTGAGTATTTTATATGTTTTTGAAAATGTTTGTTTTTGAAAATGTTTTTATACTTTCGTGTTTTAAGTTTTTGTTCAAAATGAATTTTTTTTGTGTTGTTCTTCAAAAACTTCTTCAGTGGCATTTTCGCAAGAAGCACGCGACTAAGCACTTCCCGCAAAAAGAGGCTAAGGCAAAAACTTGAAAAAAAAAAATTTAGACAGAGACTTTCACAACTATTTCACGACTAAAGGCTTCCGCGAAAGGTTTTGTGCTTTAGAGGTGTTTTTCACGAGTAATTTCACGAGTATGTAACCCACAAAAAACGCGTGATTGTAAAGTTGTAATTTACAACTATTTTACGTTGGTTTTAATTCCGTGTCAAATTTGATTGTAATTTTGTTCAATCTTATGTACCCTGTATTTTATGTGGGATATCTTGTAAGGGTTGTATGTGAGAGAGAAAGTGTGAAGACTCAAGGCAAAGTGAAGAGCAAGAAGTTTTCACAGGTAGCTTGCGAGAAGCTTTCCCATGAAGTGAAGCATATGCCCAGCACATGACTGGAATGCGAAGAGTCAGGATAGGATGGTGACAGCTGGTTTTTGCGAATGTCTCACGGGTAAGGCCTTCCCGCAAGATATCCGTGAAACATTCTATTTTGCCAATTTGTCATATCAGATACACACTATCTCTACCCACACTATATATACCCACATTGCCCACAGATGTTGAGGAGTGCTTCTGAGAGAAAACCCTAGCCACAATGCTTAAGAGTTAGAGATTGTTATACCCACAATTCTCTATACAATCCATTGTGATGTTTCCTCAACTCCTACCTTTCCATTTCCATTTCCTTGAGAGGTTGATAGCCCAAACACTTACCACACCCATTCTGAGTGTCATGTGAGGTTCTGGTGCTACTGGGAAGCATTGGAAGAAGCCAAGCTTTGGCAGATGCAATTGGGTGTATTGCGGGATCCGGAGAGCTAGACAAGACACGGTTTTTAGAAGCCTTGTTTGAGTAGGAGTTTGGAGGGCTTAGGTGCATTGGGTAGATTAGGCTTGGAGGGTCTCTTGCTATTCTTGTATCCCAACTGATTGTCAAGTGGATTGATTTACCGCTTGGAGGGTAACAGAAAGGTTTTTTGCCGAGTACTTCAGTTTCCTCTTCGATAACATATCGGCGTGTTATCTTGTGTTTGCATTCTTCTTCTCTACTCTTTTAGCTTTCATTTTACTGTTGTGTTTTAATGAATATGGCTTAGAGTAGTTATAT